>OZ012736.1:482519432-482579432 GCA_963859935.3 Lathyrus sativus | reverse complement strand
ACAATTTCCCATAGAGAAGAAACAACTCAAACACGGTCAGAACTAGACACCGATCAAATTAACCAACACTAAAGATTTTAATATCAATCCAAAATTTTCAAACTACTTTCAAAGCGAAAATATTAATTCTTTTCAAACTATTTTCTAATTAAATTGTGACTTGAAAGAGATAGGAGTTTGAACATCAAATAAAAATCTCCAAAACTTTTCAAGCTATTTTCAAAACAAAAAATATTAATTCTTTCAAATCCTTCCAAATAAATCAAAGATTAAATTAATCAATTTTGTGCAACAAAATCTAGCAGCAGAATATAATTTTTTTTATTTTTGGATTTTGAGACAAATGGGGAAGTTTCGAATTTTAACTAATTGAAAAGTTTAAGAATGCTACTTTAGTGAAAAAGAAAAATTAGGATTTTGCATAGATAGTTGAGAGTTATAGTCTTTCTAATCCAAATAAAAATAAAGACGAAAGTTAACACAAGTTTGCAACAAAATTTAAGAGTCTCATATCCAATTTCAGATTTTGAGAAAATGAATGTTAGAGGTTTTTAATTGAAAATTAGAGGTTTATGAATTTCTACACATAATCAGAATACGGATTGGTTAAACTATTCTTGTTAAACTATTTTAACAAAGCATTACACATTTTCAGATTTCGGCAAGAACAAGGATTGCAATTTTTAAATCAAAATTAAGGTTAAAGGTTTTAAAAAACATTAGAAAGGTTGCAAGTAACAAGAATGTCAAATCAATCATATCTAATTTCAAATTTAGAGAAAAGAGGAATTAGGGTTTCAACAGAAATCAATAATTTTTTAACATAATACATTTACTAGAGGAGTTTAATAAGAATAATTACTTTAGGAGAAAAATGATGTTCACAACTGCCTGAGCAAGTCTGGCGCGGTGGCTCATTCTGGTCTGACGCGGAGATTCATTCCAAGATTTTCACGGAAAAGAGAAGGTATTTCGACCGAGCAGCTTCAATTCAAAATTTGCTTGGGTCCATGAAAGCTCGCATGAAAGAGAGCTCAAAGATGGTAGTTTTCTCTTTTAGAGATGCGACGACCGAAAACAGAGAATGGTGGTCGACAGATAAGTTGTTCGGATTAGAAAATCCAACATGTCCATTAAAAAGGTCTCATACTGGGGAGTTCAAATATGGTATTGATTTTTTTTATTGGAGGTGGAGGTGGTCGAAGACAGAGTGGAGAAGTGCAGCGGCGACAATTTATTTTATGGGGGAAGAAAACACACTTTAAAAATAGAGGAAGAAAACAAGATTGTAGTTCTCTTTGGGTCTGTTTGCTTTAGCTTTAAAAATAAATTTTTTCTTTGTATTTTCAAAAATGAATTTTGTAAACCTGTTTTTTAAGACATTACAAGTTTTTGTATTTTTATTTTATCTAAGTTGTAAGACTAATTTTGACAATATACAACATAAACATACATTATTGAATATCAAAACATAGTCAAAATCACAATATTTGAAAAAAGTAGTATCTCAAAAATGATTTTCATGAAAAGCTATTAGAAATAGTTTGAAAATTAAGTGATTTTTTGAAATTTTGATATACAATTTTTTTTTTGATAAAATGTTGATATATCTAAAATAACATTTTAAGAATAACTATTCAAACCAAATTACCATTTGAAATTTTTTATAAAAGGTTTCTTTATAAAAAAAATTTCAACAAAATTATATTACACTATAAAAATCGTTTTTTTTAAAAAGACAAAATAAACGGACTCTTTCCCTCTTCTTGGATTGTAGGTGTGAACTTAAATGGATTTCTAGTTCTTAAACCCAAATTCAGTGTAACCCAATATACTTAAACACACCTCCTAAATTAAATTGTAACTCATTTTCCTAATATAAATCTAAATAACTATTTTCTAATAAACCTAATATCATCAAAATGATATTTATGAAATTTAAAATATAATATAAATAATTATTTCGCTCATCTCTATTAAAATTAAATCTAAATAGGATTACTTGAAATAAAATAAATAAGACAATAATTGTTATATTTAATCACACACTAAAAATATTTATTCTTTTAAATTTGTAAAATAAATAATAAGGAAAATAAATACTCTTTTCACTTTTAAATTTTAACAATAATAAAATATTTAAATAGAATAAATAATAAAATATACAGGTCTTACAATACTCGAATATGATTATTCAAACTCATTGAAGAATCTTAAAATCAAAATAAACATAATAGTGAATGATTTGATGGCCATCAAAATGAAAATAAAATCAACATAAAACATATTTATTTAAAGGAATAAAAATTAATTAAACCATACATTTGCTAAATATCTTCGAAACCATATAAATCAAAAATTGGTGATTATCTATAATGAATTTGAGAAGTTTCAAAGACTTGTATCTAAATGGGGTACAAGAGGACGAGCTAATAAACAAAGAACAGATTTAGGGGGTTTGATCACGAAATAAAATGAATCATATTAGGGTTCAGTGTGGTGTTTGATTAAAATAATAATAATTTCAAAATAATAATAATATAAAAAAATCATGTCAAATAACATAATTTTAACGAGGTTGTCACGTATACACAACTTAATAATTTTTTTAAATAAAATTTAATAAAAAAATAAATTTGACTAACATAACAGTTTTAAGAGAATAAAAATAAATAGCTTATTAGTTAAAAAAATAATAAAATCTTAAATTAAGTTAAGGTACCTAAATATTTATTAATAATTTGTTTAGATAAGTGTTTTTTTCACCCATCACACTTCTACATGCACGTTTCCTACTTTTTTCACGGCTAATCAGAACATGCTATAAGTTTACTTTTAACTGTGATTAATGTGTTGCCTATAATATAATAGAGCTCAATTTTTTTTATGCAATTTATAGTGTAGGCATAAATTTTAAACAATAATTTTAAATCAATGGCTTTTTTCTTATTTTAAGCCACGATTTTTTACCCGTTTGACAATAATAGTGTGGCTTAAAAAGGTTAAGCCTTTTACTATTATTCTAAGTTTTGTTTTCAGAAATTGAATTAATGCTCTTTCTTTTGTAAGATTTTGGCGTGTCCATTATACCATTATATTTTAGTTACTTAATTTACATTTAAAATATATATATATATATATATATATATATATATATATATATATATATATATATATATATATATATATATATATATATATATATTATTAGTGAAATATAAATTCAAATATTATTTAAAAAAATTATTACACTATTTGTTATAAAATTATATTTTATTTAAATTAATAAATTTGTATGAGTTAATTATTTATATAAATATATGTTTTATTTATTAAAACAATAAAAAATATAAATTTTTGACTAAAATAGAAAAAAGAGAAAATTAAGAGAGAAGTAATTTAATAATGAAAAAAATATTAGTGACCGAAATTTCGGTCAATGAATTTTATTTATGAATTAATTTATATAAAAATAATTATTTGAGACTGAAAGTTTTGATCACAAAAATTTGTTAACATTATAATATTTAATATTAATGGTTAATTCGGTCACTAAAATATGACCAAAATTTTTTAACTACTAAAAACGAATTTTTTAGTAGTGAGCATGTCTAACTTTTGAATATTTTTGGATCTGTATATGAAATGGTGCCGTGTATTTCCATGGAGGCTATGTCCATCTCAGGGAAACAAAATTTCTTGATTATGTTTATGGTTTATACAATGATTTTCTTTACTAAGATTTTATATGCATGAAGCAATTTCAATTTCTTAGTCTCACCTTATGCTAACATTTGCTTGTTCTGTCAATTCATGGACGAATTTTCGTAGATTTTTATAGATATAAAAGGAGGCAAAGTACTAACAACAATGATATTTGATTTATTACATATGATAAGACATTCACCACTTTTACTCGAAATCAAACTCATCTTCACATATACATTCTGATTTATCTTTACTCTTTTGTTGATCACCCAACATTATTTATTACACTTTATACTTGCATGCATAATGATATAATCAGTTACCACCGTTGTAACCACCACCATGTCCACCTCCACCACGATAACCACCACCACCACCGCCATGGTTGTATCCTCCACCGCCACCATTGTAACCACCGCCTCCATGGTTGTAACCTCCTCCGCCACCATTGTAACCACCACCTCCATGGTTGTATCCTCCTCCGCCACCATTGTAACCACCGCCTCCATGGTTGTAACCTCCTCCGCCACCATTGTAACCGCCACCTCCATGGTTGTATCCTCCTCCACCACCATTGTAACCACCACCACCATGGTTGTAGCCTCCTCCACCACCATTGTAACCGCTGCCGCCACCATGGTTGTAGCCTCCACCATAATATTTGGCATCGTTTAATTCATCTGACTTGTCAACAACCTCTGCATGTACATTATTCTGTGAATTTAATTATTAAACAACACATGTACTCATATTTTAAAGAATAAAATAAAAAACATAATTTACCATCTTTGGCATTAGTTGAAGTCTCGGTTAAGTCCCTAGCTGACACCTCTGAAGAAATAAGAAGAACCATGGCCATTAGGCCAAGGATGAGAATTGCTATTTTGGAATCCATTGTACTCAACTCAAGCTCAATTGAAATGTGAAATTTGGTAGTGAAGGATGAGAAAAATAGTAAGAAAATTTGGTCTATTTATAATGTAAGGAAGTAGGAATCAATACGGAACCATTACTTGGTAGTTGAGAAGGAGCTAATATGTATTAATTGAATCTTGTCTACTTGCTATTATCTGAAAGTGACAGTTTTGAAATGATAGTACTTCTAGTCAACACTTGATATCTCGTGCTGCCTCGTGGAGCTGCATTCCAAAAAATCTAAACACCTTTATAATATTTTTTATATACGTAAGGAAAAAAAACAGTGAAGTCTATGTAGTTTCTGAATGTAAGAAGTATTATAACTTTAAGTGTGTCCAAGTTTCAAAGGACATTCGTAAATGTCTCTTTACTTGGTCTTTATTATATTCTCAAATATGTATGTTATTAAGCATTTTAGTTCTCACCTATATTTTCACTACATAGTTTTCTTTATAAATTAAAATTATTAAAAAACCACTTATAAACTATTTACAATTTTTAAACGTTAAATTATTATATAGACTACAAAGGTTCATAGCAAAATAAAAAGAAAGAGCGTTTAAAATAACTAAAACATTACTCTCTCCATTATAAAATGAGTATTTCAATTCATCATTTCACATTAATTAAAATAAATAAATGAAACTGAGAAAATATATTTTTATTAAGGTATCATTATTATGTATTGAAAATGATAAAAATAATATTAATAAAAAAATAAAATTAAAAAGATGTATTCGAAATTAAAATGGATCATTCATTTTAAAAAACTATTTTCTTTCAAATGTGTGCCTGATTGTGGAACAGAAGAAGTAAAAAATTGAATACTTGGATATCCTTAAATTAAATCTGGTACCGATACATTCCTCCAATGAAATGAGAATATTTAATGTCACATTATTTTTTAATATTATTTTATTTTTAGAAAATTAAAATCTTAAATCAATTAAAACTAAGGGTCACTCAACTAAAACTAAAGGATATAAACAAATTTGCCTAAAAAAATTGTTACGAATGGGTATATTGATTCTAAATTTTGACTCGAACCAAACTATAAGTAAATATTTGTTTTTCAAATCGGTGAACATGCATTTGGATCGTTTGGTTAAGTAAGCTGACTTGGTGAACTTATTTACGTATTTTTTGGGGGAGGCTCATTACATTCTTATGTGTGCATCTCATACTTCTGAAAATCTAAAAATTTCATTTATGTGTTCAGAAATGCATATTCGGACGAACAAAAACTCACACCCGACTTCTTTTTCTGAGGTCCACCCCATATTGAACATAATATGGTCTTGAGATGGATGTCTGTAAATTATTTTGGTGTATCTTGAGATGCATCTCCGAAATACCTCATGTATTTATTTGGATGTTTTTTTTTTCTTCAGTGATTTGATTTGATTAACAACTCAATGATATTTCGGAAGATACATATCTCGAAATGTCAATCAGGAAATTAGATACAACACAACCATGCATGACCTTCTTCTTCATGTTGAAAAGAACCTCCATTTTCAAAACACTTTAAAGGTTTCTCTCATTCTCACTCGACTTTTCAACACCAAAACACCATTCTTGTATGTCATCATATCAAAGGGAGTAAGAAAAGTTGGAATTGCATATAAGGTTCATTAATTTCATCCTTCATTCATTGCATCAATCTGTATTTTGAGTTGAAAAAAGAATGTTGAATTCGCATATACATCTCTGGACGAAGTTTGGTGCTGTCTGAATATGCATATCTGGATTGTCCTTATCATTTGAGTATTTAATATGTTGTAGTTGTATGTCTCTAGTTTACTCAGCGGAACGTCTATATCTAATTATTTTATTTCTTATCTTATCGCTTTCATTTTTGATTTAAATTTTGATTTGTCGAGTCTCCTTCATGATTTCACTTCTCGGAATTAAGTTTGAAAATATTCATTTTTTAGCATGCATAAAACTATGGTTAGATTTGATTTTAATCATGATGCTCTTTGATCAATTGTATGTGTAAGTGAAATGAAAACATTTTATGTTTTAATGGGTTAAGTTTGATTTGAATTAAAATCTCAAAATACCTTTAAAATTTTGATAAATTTAGATTTTACATGTTTGATTCAAATTAATAAGTTTACAGACAATTTTTTATCCTGGTCAAATTGGATAGAAGCAAAACTAACTAATTTGATTCGAAATATTTTTTTTTGTATTTGATCTGAATCATTTTCATGGTGAGCAATTCTGTTTGATTTGGTTCGAATAAAACTTCGTACATGATTCAAATCATTCACTTTTTCAATAATTTTTCTGTTAAGGTTGTAACCTTTGGTTCAAATCAATTTTTGCAGTTGATACGAATCACATGGCTCATGATTCAAATCAACGGGTAAATTTTCAAAACTCTGGTTTTCTTTTATTCTACTACACCTGCTCATTTGATTCAAATCATAGATTGCTCTTGATTCGAATCTAATTGACTTTTTCATCCATTTTGTGTGCTTAATCTCAAGCACATGTAAAAGCTTTTTGTCCTCATTTCTCATCATACATATGTCATTCTGATCATAATTTTTAGTGGGATTTTAGTGAAAAATCAATTTTCTCTGTTTTTAGTGTTCAAAGTCTTGCAACAAAATTCTTGCATCTTCAACTTTGATTGAGTTTAGATCTCTGTAACAAAAGTTTTGTAATTGATTAAAGGGGACACATCCTTGAAACTAATCGTTCTTAGAGATCTTGTTGAGTGTTTCAGGTTGTTAGTAAGATCGAGGTGATTGTTAATGATGGTGACAAATTTTATTGAAAAGAAGTAAGTTTTTCTCTCTAGATTTGCCTTAGTAGTTACTGTGTGGAAGGCTACAGGTAAGGTAGAGTTCTTGTTAGATCTTCCAAAAATTTCACTGCTCAAGGAATCGGTAGGATCAAGGGGTTGATTGCTACACACAAAGGCTTGAAGCATAATTTGGTGATAATGAAAGATTCAAGAAACGTAATTCGATTAAAGATTACATAGAAGAGTTTGGTAAGTGTGATGCATACAAATCAAGATCTATATAGGAGATTTAGTTTCTCAACTGTATTATGGATTGGTGATTGTATGAAATATTGAAAATATTTTTTAAATAACAAGAAACTATGCAGGTTCCAATGGGAACCCATTGAAGAATGCACGTAGGCAAAGCGAGGACGAACGCCAAAGCACTATAAATCTCAGTGTCATCTCTCTCTCTCTCTCTCTCTCACACACACACACACACACACACACACACACACACACACTCTTGGATTTAACTTCTTAGTATTTGAATGCTAAGGTTTTTAATTTCCATTGTATTATATCATTTGTTCATTAATAACGATTTGTTCATTAGGTCCTACGTAAGTATTATGTAAGACCAACTTCTAGTTTTTGCTCAACTTTCTTCCATATTTGTTCATATTTTAAAGCATCAAATTTTATGCTTTTAAAAATGAATTAGTAGAAAAGGAAGTGTTGAATAAAGAACTTGAAACATTAGAGAGATTTTAACCATAAAACACCGTGAGAAGAAAGATGAGTTATACGATGCTTCAAAATCATAACCAATGTAAGATGTTCTTCAAATATTACACAATTGTTCATATAATTATTTTTCTAACCAATTTTTTGAAGTTACATATTCAGTATCGGGTTTAGTGAAATAAGTAATCCACATTAGATTTAATAAGCTCAAAATCGTTTTACTCGTCGATTTTATTAGATAACCAGGTGAATATTGTATAACCGTCGATGAAATAAAAAAACCGATGGTACATGTGTTTTCTCCATTTCAAATTTTCAAAAAGGTCTCCCTGGGGTTCGAACCCATGACCATTTCATATGCTCGTAACTTATTCTAAAACTGAGAAGTAAAGTGTGAATTTATGATGACACCCTTCGTTACCTCGCCCTGTAGTCGAGGTTAAATGCATTTTGTGTCTAACGTTAAATGTGCTTATTATAGTAGTGCGTTAAAATGACATGGATTCCTAAATGTAACTCAACTAACCCTAAAGGACCCACTAGTTAGGGATCTAAATAACATATTTAATTTGTCACAGGAAAGTCTTTCCTCCGCAAAAAGATTATGGTTTCTAGATAGCGGCTGTTCAAGACACACGACGGGAGATGCTTCTATGTTAATTAAGTTTGATGAGAAGGAAAGTGATTACATCACGTATGGAGACAATACAAACAGTAAAATTCTTGGTGAAGGTATTATGAGAAACACCTCCACAATTACCATTGAAAATGTGTTGTTAGTGAAAGGGCTTAAAATCAACTTTCGAAGTATTTGCCAATAATGTGACAAATGGTATTTCGTTGTTTTCTGTGCTCTTAGTTGTGTAATTGAGCATAAGACTAGTAAGGACCTTATGTTTAAGGGTTCTAGAATTGAAGATATCCATATGCTTGATCTGGATAATATATCAATGCATGGGACTAAGTGTTTAGTAGTTAAGAATGAAGATTCTTGGTTATGGGATAAACATTTAAGTGACGTGCATTTTGAATTGCTAAATAATAACATCCATAATCTATTAGTTGGTATTCCTAAAATAAAGTTTTTAAAAGACAAATTGCATGATGTTTTTCAAATGGAAAAGCAAATAAGAGTGTCGTTTAAACCGAAGAAGGTTATTTCCACATCAAAACCTCTTGAGCTTCTCCATTTGGACTTGTTTGCCTCTTCACAGACAAGAAGTCTAGGAGGAAACTATTAAAAATTTGTGATTGTTAACGACTACTCTAGATTTATGTGGAAGTTGTTTTTAGCCCGTAAGGATGATACTTTTAAAGCTTTTTTTTTTTTTTTACTTTGCTAAGGTTGTTAAAAAAACTTTTGGTTTTAAAATCATCACTCTCAATAGTGATCATGGTGGATAATTCGTTAACCATCATTTTCAAAACTTTTGCATTGAAAATGGTATTGCTCAGGTTTCTCATGTCCAAGAACTCTGCAACAAAATGGTGTTGTAGAGCGTAAAAATCGTGTTTTTAGAAGAACTAGCCCGAACTATGATAAATGAGACGAGCCTTACTAATTCTTTTTGGAAGGATGTGATTAACATCGTATGCCATGTCTTAAATAGGGTGATAGTTCGATCCATCCTAAAGAAGACACCCTATGAGTTACTTAAGGGTAAAAATTCAAATATTTCATATTTTCAAGTTTTCGGTTGCAAATACTTTAATTTGATAATGGAAAAGATAACCTTGGAAAATTCAATCCAAAATATGATGAAGGTATATTCTTGGGGTACTCATCTACGACTAAAGCTTATAGGATTTACATTCATATAATTTCTTCTGTAGGAGAGTCAATTATCACCCATATTTATTGGGCGAGTGGATAATGGGAGCCTGATTGGGAGGTCATCTACTTAAATCTAGGTGGCCCCGTAACCTATTTTGGGCGACCATATGGCTCATTCATACAACATTTGGTTTTCTAGGGTAGCTCACCCTTCACCATTTGTGACTAGCCTTACTCCTTTTCATGGATTATCCCATCTTAAGGGCCCAATAAAATTATATAATTACAAGTTATTTTTGTAAGCCAGCCCTTATTATTTTTCTTACTTGCACCCTTATTTGACTTGGTGAACTCCTTTTCTTTTTTTAGATGTTTTTCTGGTCGATGCTTCAGGTGGTCTTGTTGTTAATTAAAAGGAGTGGGGATAATACTTCTCCATCAAATCTAGTCAGGGGCCTAATAAGTTGGTTCCACCCTTTAGCTTTTTGAGTGGGTCAAGTTTGTCCTGTTATTGATTTTACTTAAAAAAAGACCATGTTTCCTCTTATGCACCTTTTTTGATGGATTGGTGTTATATTGGGGTTTGGACCTTTTATGGAGAAACGATCCCCTCCTTGTGTTATCTTCCTAGAGTAACCAAAGCATTCGTCTATGTTTATTACTTCTCATCTGGTTCCTTATAATATTTTAATTCTAGTCACGAGGAGAAAATTGATAGGTTTATTTCTTAGGATGATAAATATTTTTTCTCTAAGAAATTTAGGTGTCTTTATTAGGAAGAATAAGGTGAGAGAGTTTATCTCTTCAAACTCGCTTCGTTTGTTTTTTTTTGTAAAAGACAAACTTAGTTCTGTTTCTAAATATGTGGTTCATTTTCTTTGGGGTATAACATTCTGCAGTTTGAGTTTTGTTTCAATAATTGGGAAAAACGGAGGTTTTTTTTCCCATCGTGTGTAGTTCTATGGAGACATCACTTTATTCCTTTTATAGTTTTAGTTCTCGAGGACCTTATGGTTTTAACTTCTCCTTTTTCAAAAGGTTCTCGTAGATTCTTATAACCAATTTAAGGATTAGGTTTCAACAATTCTATAGCCTCACTTTCATTCCTTATAGATTTAACTCTTACTTAGTTACTTTTATCCCATAGGTCGACTCTCCTTCATATTTTGGGGAGTTTCGACCTATTTTTATAGTTGGTTCATAGTACAAACTTGTTACTAAAGTATTAGCAGCAAGGCTTGCAAATATGATGGATAATTTGATCTCTACTATTTAGTTGGTTTTTCTTAAAGGTCGGCTTTTGGTTGATGATGTGGTGGTGGTTAATGAGCCTTTCAATTTTGGCCTAGAAAACTAATAAGGATTGTTTCATCTTTAAGTTTTATTTTGAAAAGGCTTATGACGCTCTTAGTTGGAGTACTTCAATTTATGTGTGTGTGTGTGTGTGTGTGTGTGTGTGTGTGCGCGTGTATTCTCTAGCTATCCTTTTATTTTAGTTAAAGGTTGCCCCACCCGAGGGATGAATATTCAAATAGGCCTTAAGCAAGGAGACATGTTGGCACATTTTCTCTTCTTTCTAGTGGTGGATGGGCTTATTGATTTGGTTAGGTAAGCGTAGAATTGGATGAGTTATCTAAGTTTAAAGTGGGACGTTGGAGATTTATCATCTCTTGTATGCAGATGGTACCTTGATCCTTGAAGAGGTTTGGGTGTAGAATCTTTGGATTATTAAGTCCATCCTTCGAGTTTTTTTAGCTAGTTTTAAGCTTGAGTATTAATTTTTCCAAAATTTGCCTCATTGCTGCTAATGTTGAGTTGAATTTTTTATGTTTGGTTGAAGATTTTTTTAATTGTCAATGAGATTATAACTTACATTGGTCTTCTGGTGGGTACAATCCTCTTTTTATTTTTTGCGTACCTGAGAGTCTCTTATAAATTGATTTACTAAACATTGAACCCATGAATTCATATGTTATTTTGCATGGTCGTGTGTATCCTCCTTAAATCCATCATTAATTCTATCATGATCTTCTAGTTCTCTTTCTTGAAGTTTCACGTCAATGTATGGAAAAAGCTCATTAAAACTCAAAGAAAATTTCTTTATGGAGAGGTCAAGGATTTATTTAAGATTTCTTGGATTAAGTGAACTAATGCTTGTATATATAAGCATTTTGGTTGGTTGTATGTCCACAACCTTAAGCTGGTTAACTTGACCTTGCTCAGGAAGTAGTGATAGAGGTGTTGAAATTTAACCACAACTCGACACATAGAAATTTCGACACAAAGAATTACATTCTCAACGAGAGGGTGATAACCCACTCACCTGGTTTGCGACGCCAAATTCTTATAGAAGGTTCTAGTTCTAAAAAAGGTATGAGATTGATATCCTTAAGGTGATAAGATGTCTCTTGGCTTTCCACTCCATCAGACGTCCATAGAAATTTGTTTATGGATGGTGTCTCCAAAAAGGAAGGTTTAGGTACTCTTACCTCATTTTGGAGTGATATGTGGGTTGGTCCCTAATCCCCAAAGTTATTCTTCCCAAACGTTTCCAAGTTACTCTTCGTGAAAATGGAAGAAGTAAGTAAGGTTGTTCATTAGGCCGATGGTTGTGTGATTTGGGAATTTGAAAGGAGAATGGTCCCTTTTGTTTCAGAATAGGTGATACTCACTTATCTCCTTTAGAGTCTCAAGGGCATCACTCTCTCTTGTCGTGTGGTTTAGAGTTGGTGGTGTGCTGGTTGAGCTAAGTTCTTGGTTATTTTTAATGGATTAGTTTAGAGATTTTACTTCTTTCATGCGCTTGTTTATGAGTTGTTTTGTTTTGGTTGTTTATATGCTTGATGAACATTTTATTTTCTTTTTATATGTTTATAGATTGTTTTAGATTTTTTTGGTACCACAAGTACCTTCCTTTTGGTGCCCTTAAAAAAGGGTCACATGCTAATTTCAAAATATGATCGATACATATCGATATCTTCATATGAAATTGGCTATTAATTAATATAAAACATATTTTTTTTATAATAAAATTCAAACTTACAGTTCCTCTTAATTAGTTATTTTTTGGTTATATTTTTTACTTTTCTCTTGGAAGAATTACATATAATATACTAATCATCAATAAAAATCATTTTCATTTAATTTATAACGAAATTCTTGTGTCTAAAAAACTTTCAATGTATGTAAATTATTCTCGTCGTTTAAAATATATGTCACTTAAGTGTTTTAAATTGAATGTTAATTTTATTTCTAACTTATTCTTGTCATTTAAAATATATGAGTCTTCTTATTTATAAAAATTTTAACTTCTATTTTTTCAAACAATGTAGAGCTTCTAACAAAACATTTGTATCTCAACAAAAATCTCATACAAAGGGATAAATAACTTAAAAAGAGATTCGAGATCTATAAAAAAAAATTAACAACATCATAGTCATACAAAGATCCTATACAATAAGAAGGTCGCCAACTAACATGTTACACACAAATGGAAAACCAATTCATCCCCATATCCACTATTGGTGTAAAAAGTTTAGATGTGTTTAAAATAAAAGACAAACAGTTATAAAACTATAACAGTGACAGTATGAAATACATATTTTAAAATCGAAGAAGCATATTTGACTAAATTTTATAAACATTAAAAAGTAGGCTTAATACATTTTTTGGTCTCTTAACTTAATTTCAGTTTTCAGTTTGGTCCCTTATGTAATAAACGTTAGTGTCAGGTCCTTTAATTGTAACTCCATTAGCCAATGTCATCCTTTCTGTTAAAATATGTGTATTTCCGTTAGTTTTTACTAGTGTGGCATTCCAGCTGGCTTTCCTAAGATGACATGAATTTATGGTTTGACATTTTGATTAAAATATCTATGAATTTTCAAAGTTTCATTTTAACCCATTTTATTTCATTTTGACTTCACTTCATCTTCAGTTGAGCTCACTTTGCTGGAAACTCTTACGAAGCAAGCATTAGCATCCATCTTCATCTTCGTTTGTGTAGTTATCATCACCTTTCATATTCATTCGTCAAGGTATGGTAATCATACATTTTCGTTCATCCTCATTTATGATACCTTGTTCATCTTTAGTTTAGTTCATACACTTTTATTCTTCTTCGTTTTAGGGTTTGTGTAATATTTGATACTGCGTGAAAGAGGAACAATGTCCATCATCTGTTTTGAGGTACAAATGATGCAAACTTTATATTCTTCCCCTTCGTTTATTTTATTTCTCATTTAGGGTTTTTCATCTACGTTAGCCTTCAATCTCATGTATTTGTTGTATCTAGGTCATGGAAAGTCGTTTTAAATGCATTGTTCATCATGGGGGTGAGTTTGCTGAGTTAACAAAACTAGGTTATAATGGCTTAGATGAAACGTTGTATGTTGAGCCTAATTTTTGGAGTTACTTCGAAGTGTTAAAGTTACAAGTCAACCATACCAAGGTGGGGAAGAAAGCATTGAGAATCGTGAATCTCAGTTTAGCCCTCATTTTTAAAGGATCTATATCTATTTTAAGGCATGCAAGGACAGTTTTTTCAAGTGCGGGTCTATAATAGGATTGGATAGCTGCTTCTTGAAAGGTTACTACGGTGGACAAATTCTTGTTGCAATTGGAAGGGATCCAAATGACCAGATGATGCCAATTGCATTTGCTGTTGTGGAAGGAGAAACCAAAGATTCATGGAGTTGGTTTCTTGAATTGCTTAATTATATCTGATCTTGGAGGTACAAAGTTGTGCAAAACATACACATTCATAAGTGACCAACAAAAGGTACTTAATTAATTTCTTTAATATGTTGTTCATTTCTAGAATTGATTAGATCCATTTGATGAATGATGCATACTTATATATAGGAGCTGTTACCAGCTCTAGAAGAACTGCTACCACAAGTGGACCAAATATTTTGTGTCAGGTATATACCTTAATAAATGAATGTTTTTGGAACTTAATAATTGGTATGTAAATGAAGAATTGTTGCATACTTATTGAAACTTATTAATTAATTTGTAAATGAAGAGCTGCTGCATACTTATTGAAACTTATTAATTGGTCTGCAAATGAAGACATCTATAAACAATTTTAGGAAGAAATTCTCAGGAAATAAACTCAAGGAGTTAATGTGGAAAGCTGCTACAGCCAGTTATACAAATGCTTTTGAAAAAGCAATGTTGGAAATGAAGGTTGTTAATGTAGAAGCATTCAAGCATTTAATAAAGTTACCAGCTAGGTTTTGGACCAAGGCTTTCCTCAAAACCAATCATTTGTGTGATACCCTGGTGAACAACATGTCAGAGGCTTTCAACTCTGTCTTTGTGATAGCTAGTTCCAAGCCAATCATAACAATGATTGAAGAAATCAAAGTATATCTCATGCAAAGATGGCAGTCAAACAGACAGAAAATTACCAAGTTTGAAGGTGATATTCTACCTAATATCAAGAAAAAGATTGTAAAAGAATCTGAAAAAACAAACTGCTGGATTATGAGGTATTTGTTCATTTAAATGTTTGTTTTATATTTGTTGATTATGTTGTGTGGCTAAGTTCTTGTCTATTTAATAGGCGTGCAGGAGAGTACGATTATGAGGTGATTTTGGTGTCAAGTACAGTAGATGTCACATGATGGGGCGCAACAAAGCAACCTGTAAACATCCAGGTCCAAGTTAGACCACTCGACCTGAACCAAGTTAGTCTGGTCTAAGTCAGCCTGAAGCATCTCAACCTGAAGCAAGTCTCCCTGAAGCAAGTCATCCAACATCAACTCAAATTGAAGCAACTTGATCCAATTTCACTTTTTCATGTTTCTGTAACTCAGTGTCATGTGAACACTTTATTTAGGCTTTTGTATATTAGTCTCAATGAACACCAATTTAGGCTTTGTTGTATTGGTGACAAAGAACAAATGCCATTTTTGGACCAGTGTCAAGAATAAATGCTATTATATTGCCCTTTTGTATCAGTGACAAAAACACGTGCTTCTATAAAGCAACATATTTTGTTAAAGCAATAGTCATCAGTGACAAAAACACGTGCTTTTATAAAGCAACATTTTGTTAAAGCAATATCCATAACAGACCAGTTATAAAACAATACTTTTGTTAAAGCAATATTTTGTTCAACTATATGTTATCATAGAATCATAACAGACTAGTTATTAAACAATATTTTGTTCAACTATATGTTATCCTAGAACCATTACAAACCAACAATATCATACCATAACAGAAATGCTTAAATATTGGATAACATTTATAACATTCAACCCATTTCATTTAAGCAAAATCAAACCTTCTTACATTCATAACATCAAATTACATGTGGTGTTGCCCACAAATCTATTTCAAATACATTGTTACAAGAACTATATTAAACCCTAAACTAATAATACCAAACAAAATTGCATTTTTCAACATTCCTCTTGTGCTCAAAACCTCATTCTTCAACTTTAATGTTTTCTTCCTTTGTCTTTCAATCTTCAAATCTCTTCCATCAACAACTTCATCTCATACCCACTTGAAAAAATTGCATCCATTCTCCAATTGATTTATGTAATTTCTACAACCCCAAAACTTTTTCTAAACATTGACACTATTCAAATTCGTAACAGTACGCATTACACATTATTCTTTACATTAACATTCCATCATATTCTTTCTTATCACAACAGATCCAAATGACCCATAACTATGGGTGTTTTATTTCGATTTGTTGCTGGAGTTTATTGACATGTTCACATATGAATGAAGAAGGAGAAAGAAGATGATGAATAGTAACCTAACGTGAAAATATTGCATTGGACAAAGAATGAGGTTACACGATTTATATAATGCAATATGCTGAGACACAAATGAACATCAATCCTTATTGGCATGCCACATCAACGTACTTAACATTTTCACAACAAAACTAATATAACAGAACAAGTTGTTAAGGAGCAATTGTTATGGAATTACATTGTAACGTTTATTATTTAAGTGACCAAACTGAAAATTGAAATTAAGTCAAGAGACTTCTGGACTAAAAAGTATCCAGAATTTTGAAAGACACTTGTATCATCTTCAATTTTCCTTAAAAGTACTAATGATGTTGAAATTGCAAGCAACGATATTGATAGTTATCCACTTATTTGAATTTTTCTTCTTTTCTTTTTCTTTCAAATTTAACAATATGTATGCATTTAGTATTTCTTGGTTTTTTCTATGAATACAAATATGGGGCGATCAACATTTAATATTAACAATGATTTAGACAAATTACATTGCAATTTGAGAAATTTATAATAATTCAAGAATTTTCATCAATTTATAGTATTAACAAATGTAACGTTATTGCCGACAGTGAATTAGAAAGAAAATAATCACGTAACAGTGCAAGACCAAATTAGTGCTTTAAATTGTATAATATTACAGCTTATCAACTCGATAAAATTAGAGCTGTAAAGAAACTAATATTTAGAATCTATATGTTATTCACTAATTTTTTTTATACCAAATAGTCTTATATGCATGTAACCAAAAAAATTGGCTTATATGAAATTTACAAAAACCGCCTAAAACAATTCCTTCAATAATGGAAAGGAATTCGTCGCGATGGAATTCAAACACGTGGAACCAGAGAAAGCCACAGATATTTAGATGTTGCCAATTGCGACTTTAACATGAATAATGTCTTCATAAGATTTTATTGGTGAACAAACAAATCCTTATGTTGATCTTTTGCTAAAAAATATATTAAGTTAACAGCATGGTAATGACTTAATTACAATGATAAACATTTTATTTATGATATTAATCTATGGACTAATCCTTTTAGTTACTTAGAGGTTGGTGAATCTATTTTGAAATTTTATCGGGTGAAAAACAAGATTTTCACACAATAATATAATGATAGACAAGATGATCTGAATAAAGCGATTTACAATTTAAAACAAATAGCAAATACAAAACACAAATTTTATAATTCTGTTGGGTGTAACACCACTTACGTATGGAGGGTTGCATGTAGTCTAAAAGAAAGGAAAATTCAAGTAGTCAATGGTACACGACAGTCTTATCTGAACTCTCTTAGTTCAGTTTCTTTTATCTAATTCTATCCAGAAATTTTAACACAGACTCTCTTTAAAGTTGATATCCCCCAAGTTTAACTCAAACAGCCTTCCTAAGCGTTTTCAAGAACCAATTATTTGTGGCATGACAAAAATCACAATTACAAACTAAATACTCTATTTCTCTAAAATATGAATGACTCTCTAGGATAATAGAGTCATTATCAACAAATAAATTCAGACAAAACAAATCAATCTTGAATACCGATAAAAAGAACCAAGAAAACTTCTAAGAAATTCACAGAGATTGAATAGTAAAGTCACTACCAGTGGCAGTTTCATCTACGTCGTCATCACCATCAATCTCTCTACAGCTAGACATATCTTCAATCAGACCCACGTGCACATCATCTTTTTCAAAATCAGGAACAACATACTAAGTTGAGGAAGCTCCAACAGTTTGAGGATTCAACATCTTGATGATATCTTCACAAAGACTTTTCCTAGAAGTGGACGTAGCAATAATCTCTTTCAAAGGTTTTGCTTAATGAATTAATGTCTTAAGAATATGACTTCTCATTGGTCTAGAGAAAGGAGCCATATACTACATATCTTCATCAATTTCTAAACTTGTTTCATCAATAAACAACACCTAATATCAATCAGCATTCAGTGGAATCCCTAATAATCTCAGACAAGCAATCTCTCTAATGAGTGTATATTAAGAAGCCTTACAAAGTCTCTTAAGATAGAATAATTTAAGTACTAGATGAAATGCTAGATCATTTATATATTAAGTAAGGGATCTTGAAGCTTTAGAATTTGTTAAAGAAATAAAGTGTGAAATCTCTCTCTGTCCGTGTCTGAGTAATCATAGTTTTCTAAAAGATACTAAAGAGGTTTTTAAACAATTAAGGCAATACACACACTCAACAATTTGGTAAAACTCCTTAAACCGTTAGAGGAACCATTAAAATGTTTGTGGAATTGATAAAGGGTGTTCTTAAATATATATGAGGCATATATACATTTCCTAATCGATTAAGACCCTTTGCTAATCGATTGGAACAAGGTTTACAACTTTCTAATCAATTAAGTACGTTCATAATCAATTAAGGCACTAGTCATTATAGGATTTCCTTTTTGAGAATTAGGGTTTCCATATTTATGAAGCACATAAACAATTAGACCTAACACCTAATTGATTACGAGCATTAAATAGTCCACAAATAGTTTCCTTTTTGATTGAGATTTCTCACCTATAAATAGAGGTTTCCTCTCACTTTCACACTACACCAAAAAACTTGTTTTTACATACTTTGTCACTCTCTACTCCTTTTCTTCTCATTTCTTTCGTTTAACTAAAATTGACTTTATGTTTTATTAGTTAAAAGTATCAGTGATAATTTTATAGTGTAATTTGGTGCAGTGTAATATAGTAATTTGTGGAAGAGGTTTTCTATATCTTTTGGAATATCACTTGCGGGAAGTTTCTGTTTGGTTTTTGAGATTGTTTGTTAAAATATTTGTTTGATTTGTGAGTTTCTTGTGGTGTAAAATCTCTCATTTGACTTGTTAGATTGTCCATTTAAATCTTTGATTAGTTAGGTGTTGTGCCTGGTATAAAAGCTCTCGTTTGGTTATGATATTAACCTCATATAAAATATTGTGTTTAGTTGTGAGAAGGTTATTGCGCATATTCTGTGAAAAGCTCACATCTATAGTGAAAATTCTCAAGAAGAAATTTTCGGGAAGGGGAGTAGGCCAAATGGTTAGGTCAAACCTTAATTACCTATGTTCATATTTCTCATCCCTAACTCTTTTCATTTATGTTATTAGTTTATTTCTGTCGTGCCTTGATATCTTATTTACTTTGATTTTATGCTTACTCTTTGTTCAAGTGTCAAAATTGTTTTAAACAATAGATTTTACCAATATTATTTAATTAGACATCATTTTTCAAAGGTTCCAAAAGGAAGCATATTCTCGTCCAATAAGTGGAAGCATATTCTAACTTATCTTATAATACTTATCATCTCAGAATGTAGAATGATGACCGCAAACACTTCTATTTTAAATAAAGGTAATTTTGTGAGCACACCTAAATTGTCTGATGGTAAAAGGTTTAACTTATGGAAAACTAGAATATATATACATTTTTACCTTAGCAAATGATTTTGAAAGCCAATGAGTTTAATATAAGTTTTATAAGCACCAAAGATTACTTCAATGTTTTCTATTGTATTTCCGCCAAGGAAGTATGAGACACACTTGAAATGATTTATGAAGATTTTTATAAAATTGATCAAGAATGAATGAACCTGCGAATCCCGGAAGACGAAACACCAAATGAATATGAAGGCCATCTTCATAGATGGTGCTCAAGCATTGGAATATTTGGAGGTCATATTACAATTTTGGTATTTAATTAACATATATCTTAGGTTTAGAAATTGGAGCCATAAATATGATCTAATCTTTTATGTAAATGATAGAAGTGTGTTTATTGAGTTTCAAGAAAAATCCAGGAAGAAGGAAATCATTTAGAAACTCAACGAAGTGATCAATATGTTGAAATATGAAGGAATTGACTTAAGAATATTAGAAGAGCCATCATCTTCATCATGAGAAGAAAGAAGTTATAAATAAACACCAGAGGTGTCATTTGAAAGAATAGTTACGATAAATGAATGATTTTTCGAGGAGTCTTCATCGATTAGAGGATTTGAATAAGCTTCATCCGATAGAAGATTTAATTAAGCTTCAACTGATAGAAGATTCAAATAAGCTTCATCAAGTAGAAATTCTGAAATTTTAGAAAGATCGTTTGGATATTCATCACATGAAGATGATACAACCTCAAGAAACTCTTGCAGAGATCTCTTATACAATATCCACGAAAATACATTGGAAGACTCTCACGAAGTATCTTCTCAAAGAAGTAATTTTGACGAAGAAGATCATGTGCGCTTCAAAGCTTCAAGAGAGATCGCAACACTTAGGTAACATTTTTATCTTATGATCAAATGTGTAAGCTAAGTTTTAATATCAGTAAAGATAATGATTAATAAAAATAACATCGTCGATTTTAAAGAGTATATTTAATTTTTAGAGAATAACAATAAAATGCAAGGTGAAGAAATTGCTAGCATTAAAAATGAATTTTTAATATTAGAAAAATGGGAAACATGGGAATCTCTGAAAATTGAAGAATTAATCTTGCGTGAAACCTTAGAAAATTTTTCTAAGGGTAAATATTAGATATAATTTGGTCTAATCAAAGAGCTTCGTATGATAAAAATGACTTAGGTTATAAATCAAATATATCATTTTGAAAAATGTGTCATGCTAGGAAAAAATTCAGTTGTCCTAATTTTAAGTACAATATTTATAATAAGCTCGGCCATTAGGAACCATATTATTATGCTAAGTTAAATGATTTTATATGTTCTATGGAAAATAACTCTACACCTCTTAAAACCACTAATGCACCAAGACCTAAAGAGATTTAGGTACCAAAGATGAAAAATTAATCTGTTCTTGTAGGATTGCTTTGCAGTTTTGTAGGAGCAAAATAAAAGTTTAATAAAGCTGTGATAAACATGTGCATACTCTAAGTATACAAAGTGAAAGATGATGTTTAATTGTTTTTTAATGATCCTGATAAAGATTAGTCAAGTTGTTATTGTTGGTGGTGTTGATGGTTTTGTTGAATAGTCATAGTGATTCTGATGCTTATGGATTCTAAGGATATTTGATGATCATGCCAATCTTGAGGATTTCTTTTAGCTAACTCTCATATCAAGCAATTCACATAGATGGAGAATTGACAATGGTTTCTCATTCCCTTTTGAGGATATTTCTCTCAAGATATATTGAGATTTTTGAGGTAAAACACTTGGTAAAAATTAAATTTGAAAAAATCTAATGAAATTCTCTAACAAGTGGTCTTATTTATGCTTAGTGAATAATGATTTATGACTAACATATTTTTTGATTTGATTTAAAATTTTCCCTTAGCTAGATTGACATTCCAAAATTTAGGGTTGCATGTCTTCTAATAGATTAACTCTAAGGGTGTAATTAATTACCACGACTACAAAACGCGTAAACAACAACGCCAAAGTAACAGCAGTTTCCTATTCACTGTAGCAATAAGTGATATTTAGGAGCGTGCATTTTATTTTATTTTATTAATATACTTTTAATCACGGTTAAAATTCCAACCGTGGTGGAAAGTGAGACCTTTCACCACGGTTATTTAAAAAATTGTGATTATAGATAGCGTTTGGTCAAGGGTTCAAGCACTAGCACTAGCATTTTTGGTTTTTTTACTTATTTTTCAAAATGCTGATAGACCTTTCACCACGGGTATTTAAAAAATCGTGATTATAGATAGCATTTTTTTTTACTTATTTTTTCAAAATGCTGAGAGACCTTTCACAACGAGTATTAAAAAAACTATGATTATAGGTAGCGTCTGGTCATAGGTTCAAGTCCCAACACCAACATTTTTGGTTTTTTACTTATTTTTTCAAGTCTCAGCACCAACTTTATAGGTGGCACGCTTATTGAGTTTATTCGTTGTCCTTAAACAAATCTTGACCGTCCATTTAGTGATTATCAATGGTCAAGACACTACTATTAATGATCCACGTGAAACCTAAAACTTAGACGAACTACATCTTCTACCTCGAAACGTCATCTTTCATTTATGATACTCTATTTCTCCAATAAACCAAACTCGAAAACAATATTTCTTTCATAAACAAAACTCAAAAATATCATTTCTTTCATTAACACATTTCAGAACTCTATAATTTCTTCTACAACTTGAATGAGACGAGGAAAGTATGGATTCGAGTTAGCAATGTTAGTTGTTGATGCTCTTATTTTATTATTTTTGTTATTATTGTTATTATTGTTGCTATGGTTGTTGTTGTTGTTGTTGTTGTTGTTGTTGTTCTTCTTCTTCTTCTTCTTGTTATTGTTCTTGTTCTTGTTTTTTTTTGTTGTTCTTGATGTTGTTGTTGTTGTTGTTGTTCTTATTCTAATGCTGCAATTTTTTTTTATAATTTTATTAAAAGACATACAACAACGGGTATTTAAAATAAGCATAATTATAGGTAGTTCTATTGCTGCATTTTTTAATTTTATTAAAAGATATACAACGAGTATTTAGAATAACTGTGATTATAGTTACCGCACTTTCCAGTTTATTACAACAATTACTGGGCCGTGATTGTAAGTATCATATACACAACAACACTCTACATAGCAGCGCCTGCGTCCGCGTGATTATATATCTTTCCCAACCGTTGTTAAATGCGTTTTCTGTAGTAGTGTACACCATTTTTTACCTGTCAAATCTCCAACATTCAAGAGGATACCAATCAAGTAGAAGTTTATTTTTGTTCCAAATCCTAATAAAATAAAATGTCTAGTATATAAGCGTCGGAGAATCATATTTTCATTAAGACATAATCGATTATGCCTTTTCCTAATTGTTTAGTGAGCTTATTTTGGAAATATGTGCAAATCAATCTCTTCTATGCATAATCAACATGATTTTAGGTGATTTTCCTAGCCAAAAATAGCTCCAAAAAATGTTATTTAAAGGGATACAATCACAACCCTTCTTTTACCCCATTTTCTCTTCTTTTCTCTTATTTTTTGTGCAAGTGTCTATTATTATTATGATCACCGCCGCTATGGCTCATTAAGTGATTTTTACATCATTTTGTTAGTTATTTTTCATTTATGTTTATCCTTTTAAAAAACACTTCCAGTAAAAAACACTGAATCTCAACTCATCGATTAAAAAACACTTCCATTATTTACAAACTAGTTTAAACGCAACAAAGAAAATTTATAGTAAGATTGACAATGTTACATTACATATATCATGAAGATTTCTAATCTATTTATCAATGCAAGTTGAAATACCATCAGAAGCTGCAGTATGTGGTCTTGCTGAAATCACTTGAACTAGGCGCCTAAAATCGGTAGGCCTTAAGTTAGTTGCTTTGACATCAATCAGAACTAAAAATGATCGAGTCATATGCTTATTCACTTTCACTTTCTACACATAAAGAAGATATTCATCAATGCACCATACTTAAAGATCATATTCTCATGTATTATAAATTTCACAAAACAATAATGAAAACATCAGAAACATACACTTAAATCAAAATCACCCCCTACACGCGTTAGATTTATATTATCTCCACCGGAATTTGCAATTGGAGTAACAAGTAACAAATTAATGTGCAACTTTTGTTGATAAAACGAACAAAATATTGTTAAGTGAAAGCAATCTCGAAGTATAAGGCTTATCCAAAGAACCATTTGATGATAAAGTATCAGGAATAATCAAACACGTCTTTTCACAAACTTGTGAACAAGTTTTTGTTCTAAAGTAGGAACACATTTAGTATCATAATCATTTGAAAACTAACGTTGACTAAATTGAACCCCAATCTTGATGGTTTAACTTATTAAAGTCAAAACTCTTTTTCTCATAATCATTTGGAGCCCTCAAATCACTATAAAGAACAAGTTGTGTAATCTAATTATGCATAATGGCAGCAAGCACAACCACATAGATATGTTTTAAATTATGAGAAGAACATGCAATAAAGTATGGTTAGTACTCAAATTACCAAACAAGTTCATTTCGTCAGAGGCAAGTCCAAGCCTAAGGTTCCTTGGTTCAAGGGAAAAATATAGAATAACGAATTAATTTTCTTCCGTTGTAATGAATCATCTACATGGAAATTTTTTAAATCACTTATTCTTTCATCTGTATGACATCCAATAATGTTTGTTTCATTTACATTAGCAAACAATCTCTTGAACCTTTAAATTATCGATCGGTACCATATCACCTTAGAAGGAACGCCCTTTATAGTTAGACTATCATCATCTTCAGCACCATTGTTCTTCAGATTCTAGCGTGACTCACCACACCTCGGGAACTCCTTCAAGTTTTCATACTCTTTCCTATATAATATGCAATCATTACGACATGCATGTATTTTGAAATCATCCAAACCCATTGGACACAATATCTTCTTGCTCTCATAACTAATATTCGACAATGTGTTACCTATTCGAAGCATTTCTTGCAACAATTCAAGCAATTCAGTGAAACTTTTATCATTCCACCCACCTCTAGCATTAACATTACATATTCTTAACAGTGCTAACAATCTTGTAATTTTTTCCTCCCAAAGATAACGAATCTTCCATGTCTCTTTGCATAATTTCTTCCAAATGAGCTTTCTATAAAGCATCTTCTCTAACATTACAAATCATATCTTCTAGAGTATCATTCATAAATTCATTAACTTCAATTATATGTAAAGCATATCGTTTTTTGTCACTTCACCTTGCCATACTCATTTCGTGTAATTCTGAATAATTCCATCATCACCTAAATGATTGAATATTACATCCCTTGGATGCTTTTGCATATTTCGTCAATTTTTACAAGGACACCAAAAAATCTCATTTTTGTTAGGAAATTTTTTTTCTGCGAATTCAAAATATTCAATCACTCCATTCTCATACTCTTTAGTTAATTTATTGGCTTTCATCCAACTATGATCCATAATCACATAAAACTTCTAAAAATAAAACAAATATAATACACAACCAACAAAAATGAACAATCAATCTCAGTAAAACAACAATAACAACTAAAAATACCTGAAAAACAACACTATATTATACATGAAGTCTCAAAAACCATAACAAAAATAATTACAATAGCAACATCAACGACGATAACAATAACAACAACAACATCAACGATGACAACAACAACAATATCAACAAGAACATCAACTACAACAATAGCAACAACAATCATAACAACAACAACAAACATGAATTAATTTTCACATACCAAAAATGTGACGAGAGACTCAAAGAAAAGTGTTGGCACTATGACAAAAAATACATTTTACCTCCGGTGGCAAGGAGATTTTATCTCAGTTACAAAATCGAGGTAACGAACGACGATATAAAAACTTGTGACTTTACATCTCAGTTTCAGATTAACTGAGGAGATTTGCTTTGATCCCCAACAACAACATTTTTATATTTTCAAAACTAACGCCACACACATCTCTGTTTCTGTAAAAAACTGAGGGATAAAATATTTTTTTTAAAATACAAATTACATTGTTTACATAGAATAATAAATTACATTGGCTACAAATATCCATTATTTTATTAAAATACAAAGTTCTTATGTTACGCTGTTTTGGTTTCAATCTACAAGTACACAATTTTGACAAATAAGATTCATTATCATCATTGTTATTCTTGGAAAAGAACAAATACATATTTTGTTGCATATCCATTGCTTTTTAAGTTCAATGGTTTTGCATGCATTATATTTTTTATTTAAAATAAAAAAAAGGTGAGATACATAACATAAAATTCTAATTAGAAGATAAGATATTATGTAAAAACACCAACCCTGTAACAATTTTTTTTTAAACTTTCAATTCATCCAAGAGATCTGTTCCACACTTCCAATTGTTTTTCATGGAATTGCTCTCATTATCAATGTTTGAGTTTCACAAGATAACATCCAATATATATAGGGATGGTGTTCGCGTTCTTATTGTATATAGAGGATTTCTTGTGCATTGATGTATTGGCAATATCTTAAGCGTTGTTACAGTATGAACGTAGGGCATAAACTCGTTTTTGATTAACTGAATAACTATACCCCTCGGTTCTTTTATAAAACCAAGAGAAAATGTTCTTTCTTTTCTAATTAAAAAATAAAACAAAATAGGGAATTCTCCCTCGGTTTTATAGAGAAACTGAGGTAATATATGATTGAAAAAAATAGTGAATGATAAAAAATGGAAAGTAACATGTATTTTTTCCTTTTAAATTTGTTTATCCTTCAGTACTTTCTTTGGGTGTTGCAATATTCAAAACAATTTTTTCTAGATCTTATATTGTGAAACAACAACATTCCTTGCAATTTACAGAATGTTTAAGAAAAAGTTTCTCAATACTATAAACTGAGAAAAGTAATAAATTATGGAGTGTTTTCTTTGATTAACAACATAGGAAGGTTATTCCAAAATCTAACAATGGTCTTGAAAGAGGTGCAACCAACAACAACAACAACAACAAAAATACCATAATGCGAGATAGATTGTAAGAGTAGGAAAAAAATTGTTCAAGATTGGTGTTAGAAGAAAAATATACAACACAAAATCTTGAAGATTTTCTTTGTCTTGCATTCCATACTAAAGAATGATGCGTACGAGTTTGTAGTGGCTATAGATGAGTTAGGTTTAGAGTAAAACTTAATTAACGAGTTCTATTACAGGAAAACTTGATTATCTAACCCCTCGGTTATTAAAGAAACTGAAGAAATTTATCATTTAATAAAAAATAATATATATATATATATATATATATATATATATATATATATATATATATATATATATATATATATATATATATATATATATATATATATATATATATATATATATATATATATATATATATATATATATATATATATATATATATATATATATATATATAATTTACATTTGATGGGAATTCGAAGTAAGTCCTAAACTTATTTTCATCTTGGTTATATTCAACAATGGAGGGAATAAATGATATTTTTTTAAAATAAAATATGGCGCGTCATAAAATTATACCTCGATTTTTTGTTGGGTGACGTGAAAGTTGTATTATGAAATGTATTATTTATAGTAGTGTGGTTTGAGGTTCGAAATTCTTTTCTCCTTGGAGAAGATGAAAAATGGTGTTTCAGTTTGTAAGGTGGAAAAGAACGATGTTCCTTTAGTTCGCTAGAGCGCAAAAAGTGAATGAGACTTAACATTTTGATAAAGAAATAATATATTGTTTAGAGTTTTCATCTTAGTTTGTAAAAAACCGCAAAACTTAATCGAGGTAAAAAATTTGGTTCAATTTTATTAAATAAAATATTGCTTAGAGTATTCAACTCAGTTTTCTGATAAATCGAGGGATTAGATGATTTATAAAATAAAGTCGTTTTTTGATTCTAAATAAAACATAAAATTGTAGGAGTTGAGAATCGAAACTTAAATTTTAGACTACATTTTATGTAGGTTTTGAGCAAAACCGAGGTTTAAGATTTAAAATTAAAAATATATATAAATGACGCATTTCAGATTATAATTGACCTCAGTTTTTTTTAGTGACTAAAGTATAATTTTTATCATAAAATATATTATTTATAATAATATGTGTGATGAAAGATAAACTTATTAATAGGAATTCACCCTCGAGAATAAGCATCATTATTAAAATGATATTGTTTGGTTATGTGGATTGTGGAATATGAGTGGTGAAAAGGTTGCACCTTTTATTATTGTTCTCATCAATATAGCATATCTAACCTTTGAATGTTTTTGGATTTGTGTATAAAATGGTGTCATGTATTTCCATGTTAGTGAAGCACATTTTCTTGATTATGTTTATGATTTATACAAAGCTTTTTTCATTACTAATATTTTTATGCATGAAGCAATTTCTCTTAGTCTCACCCTATGTTAACATCTTAGCCTCACATTTTCTCTAAGTCTCACCTTATGATAACATTACCTGGACGAATTTTCTTAGACAAAATCAGCAGTATGGATATAAAAGGAGGCAAAGTACTAACAGCGATGATATTTAATTTATTACATATGATAACACATTCACTACATTTACTCGAAATCAAACTCATCTTCACATATACATTGTGATTTATCTTTACTCTTTTGTTGATCACCCAACATTATTTATTACACTTTATACGTGCATGCATAATGATATAATCAGTTACCACCGTTGTAACCACCACCTCCATGGTTGTATCCTCCTCCGCCACCATTGTAACCACCACCTCCATGATTGTAGCCTCCTCCGCCACCATTGTATCCACCACCTCCATGGTTGTATCCTCCTCCGCCACCATTGTAACCACCGCCTCCATGGTTGTATCCTCCTCCGCCACCATTGTAACCACCGCCTCCATGGTTGTAGCCTCCTCCTCCACCATTGTAACCACCACCACCATGGTTATATCCTCCTCCACCACCATTGTAACCGCCGCCGCCACCATGGTTGTAGCCTCCACCGTAATATTTGGCATCGTTTAATTCATCTGACTTGTCAACAACCTCTGCATGTACATTATTGTGTGAATTTAATTATTAAACAACACATGTACTCATATTTTAAAGAATAAAATAAAAAACATAATTTACCATCTTTGGCATTAGTTGAAGTCTCGGTTAAGTCCCTAGCTGACACCTCAGAAGAAATAAGAAGGAACATGGCCATTAGGCCAAGAATGAGAATTGCTATTTTGGAATCCATTGTAGTCAACTCAAGCTCAATTGAAATGTGATATTTGATAGTAAAGGATGAGAAAAATAGTAAGAAAGTGTTGTCTATTTATAATGGAAGGAAGTAGGAATCAATACGGAACCTTTACTTGGTAGTTGGGAAGGAGCTAATACGTATTAATTCAATCTTGTCTACTTGCTATTACCTGAAACTGACAGTTTTGAAATGATAGTACTTCTAGTCAACACTTGATATCTCGTGCTGCCTCGTGGAGCTGCATTCCAATAAAATCTACACACCTTTATAATTTTGTTTATACACATAAAAAAAGGGTAAAAAATTATGTAGTTTCTGAGTGTAAGAGGTATTATAAATTTAAGTGTGTCCAAGTTGCAAAGGACATTCTTAAATGTCTGTTTACTTAGTCATTTACATTCTCAAATATGTATGTTATTAAAACTTTTTATTCTCAGCTATATTTTCACTACACAGCATACTTTATAAATTAAAATAATGAAGAGAAAAAAACACTTATAAAATGATTCCAAACTTCTTTCACCACTTATCATAGGAACCTCGTGTTTATATTTTATTTTTATATTTTTTATATGATGAGTCACAAGAACAAATAATACAATTTATGAAAAAACTTTTACTTAAATCCAACATCAAAAATTGAGATATAATTTCTAGACGTATCACTTTTGTAAATTATTATCTGGGATACAATCGATAGAAAAATGCTTAAGAATTACACTTCAAATCTCATCTTTTGTAGTTTTAACTTTTATTTATTTTTAAATTTGCTCTTTCAGATTTTTTTTTTAAATTTTTAAACGAATTATTCTTTTAGTTGTAGAAATCATCCAATTGAAAAAATGACTTATGGATCACGTTTCAAATACCAACTTCTGCATTTTAAATTTTTATTTATTTTTTAATTGGCGTTTTTCTGATTTTTTATTTCTAAGGAGCCATCCAATAAAAAAAGTGGCTTAGGGACCAAACTTCAAATCCCACCTTTTATATTTTTACATTTATTTTTTTCAATTGGTGTCTTTTTTATTATTTTAAATTTAGCTTTTCCATTGGTTGAGAATCTCAACGGTAAAAAAACCCTCAACTTTGCATTTTAAATGACAATTTTATCTTTTATTTTTTTAATTTCTTTAATTCGTTTCAATTTTCAACCGATAGAAAATCTTAGCTTTACATTTCAAAATATGTTTTTCTTTTTATTTTTAATTTATATATATTCTCTTGTTTGATTATTCCAAACCAGAGGTAATTTTTTATCTGGTATCTTTCTAGAACTAAACTTTAACTTTCATTTAATTTCCATCTTCATTTTTCAAGCGAAAACGAACAGTCCCTAAACAAACATACCTTGAAGATTTTCATCTCCATTTTTTCCATAAACTTAACTATAAACTCAACTTTCACCTTCATGTTAAGAAACTTCATCTCTTTCAATACACGCACATGTTCGAAACTTCATCTCATCCAACATACACACATGTTCGAAACTTCATTTCATCCATCCGGATGCCACTAACACAATTGAAGCACCAACAGAACTTGAAACAAAGAAAAACTTAGTTTTCTCCATTAATGTCTTCCTCCACCATTATTGTATCTTTTCCATCGCATTTTTAGTATGTAATTCACATTATTCATGCATGTAAACTTATAAATCTTAGTTTTTGTTATTGATTGTTTATTTTTTATTAATTATGTTGAGGGAAGTTACTTTTTGTTATCTTAGAAATTTAAATTCTAAAACGAGGTTATTCTAATGAGGCGCTCTTAAAAGGTGGATATAACTTGACAAAAACAGAAACATAGGTTTCTCATGAACTTTGTACCTATTGATAATTTTATTAGCTTTGTTATACATAAAAATTGAGTGAAATGATACGTTGTTCTTGATTTGGTTATATGCACTTGTGTGAATATGTTGATTTTATTTTTAACTTTCTCTAAGTAAAATTTGTATAACATTTGTTAATTTCGTAGTGTTATGTATTTTTGAATTGATGTTCTCTCGTCTGTTAAACGAATGGAAAATGTTTTAGTTAATGTGGTTATTTTGTCCTCACTTATCATATATAATTTGAAGAGGCTTTTTGATATTATGTATATTCTCTCTAGCCCTTTTACTCATTTTTGGTAATTTTATATTTTTAAAACTTTTGCTTTCTTCCCATATGTACCAGGAGTAGCATTTGGTGCCTTTGTTAATGTTGTATTAAGTAGCATGTTTATTGTTGTTGTTGTTCACTACTACAAATAAGATATTTTATGCCGAAACTTTCATCTCGAATATTTAAAAATCGAACGAATATGTCTTGAGAGTGCCATGTTTTATTTTACAAAAAACATTTTCTCTCGGTTTTATGTTATTTTTATTTTCTATGATTTATTTAGTATTTCTCACTTACAATCTTTTCAGCTACCAATTTTTTCTTTGTTAATCTTTTTTTCTTTCTATTAACTTAGATTACATGTACCAACAGAAAGGTAATGTATTGTATTATTTTTTTAATTAATTTATTTATTCAAAAGCTTCTTCTATTTATGAACTCATATATCTCGGTTTTCCTTGAACGTGAAAGATCTTTTAATTTAGTTTGCAGAGTATGGCGCTACAACACTTTTTATTTTTATTTTTTTATTTAATGAATACAAGTTGGTTTTCTCTAAAAAACCGCCATGAGATTATTTTGCATGAAGTACTTCAAAGAACTTGTCTCTAACTTTTTGTTTACATATCAACGCTCTAACTTGATCGTGATTCTCTATGCAGCAACCCAAGGCGATCTTCTTCGTCACTCTCTCATCAAAAATTTCCCAACTTTTTACAATTTTCATTGTCGCTATCATCAAAATAGGAATATCATCTTTATTTCCAACATTAACTAAATCTTCATCATCACGTTTGATGTACTTCCTTAGCACGTTTTTGTTTATATTACTAAATTTTTTTAGTTCATATCACTAAAATAATTTATATCAACACGAACATCATCTATATTCTTTTGTTTATAAAACATCACTAAATTGTTTAATATTACTGAAATGGTTTCTCTTGATCATTATTTTATTATTTTATTTATATCTCGTCAGTCATGGTCTAACTGTATTTGTTTTTCACTATAATGATGTTTAATGTTAGTATGGATGATAGTAAGGTGAAAAAGAAGGTGCTTACATATGTTGATGAACGTTAGAGGGGATTTAAGACACAACTCACTCATGATTATATTACTCATCCTATAACTAAAAGTAAAGAAAAGCCTCCATACCCGATGTATTCATATATTGATCAAGATTGTTGGGAGGAATTTGTAAAGTCTCGCATCACTCCCGAATTCTTGACTAAGAGCAAAAAAGGAAAGCTTAATAGATCTATAAATCTCTATCCACATAGATTGTCTTATGGAGGATATGACAAACTTGAAAAGATGATGATTGAAGAAAAATAAAACAAAGGGAACAAGAGATAGGTGATTCTATAAGCCTTGATCGCACTCCATCTCCACCATCACGCCATAAGAAATGGCACGTCAAACAAAAGACAGTGAGTTTACATTAGAGGTTATCCGCGAAGTGGCTGAAAAAATTGTAAGTACATTCTTTTTTCAACAATATTATTTATTTTGATTAAATCAACTTGGTAAAGATGAAATTTTATATGTGTTGTAGAATGTATTGCTTGAACAATCTAAAGCCGGACTTCTTCGTTTCAGAAGATCGTCAAGACATCTTGTTGAAGCAATTGGAACCGAAGAGCATCCTAGGCGTGTTCTATGGTCTTGGAAGAGGCATTGACTTCAAGAATTTTTTTGGATGATCTCAATCAAATAGAGTAGTACACAATAAGGAAGAGATTGAAGAGATAGTTGTTGCTAAGTTGATGGAGGAAAGGGAGAAGTGGAATAAGGAGGAACGTTAGAGGGTGCATATAGAGGAGTGGGAGAGGGTGTTGCATGAGGAGACTGAGAGGTTGTTGTAGCAAGTGTGGAAGAATGTCTAGTAGGAGCAAGAAGAGAGAGAGAGAGAGAGAGAGAGAGAGAGAGAGAGAGAGAGAGAGAGAGAGAGAGAGAGAGAGAGAGAGAGAGAGAGAGAGAGAGAGAGAGAGAGAGAGAGAGAGAGAGGTTGGCTGAGGTGGAGAGAAAGAAGGAAAATAATGAGGAGTATGAGAAGATATCTGTGAAATGTACTTGCGATATGCTTGAGGTATAAGTATAAGTTAAAAAATTTGTGTTGTATGTTGTTGTTATTATTGTTTATGTAACCAATAGAAGAAAAATAATGTTTAAAAAACTTTGTTATCATCAAAACTCAAGGAATATTAAAAATTTTGTTCCAATAGAAGTTACATTGATGTTATACCTAAACCTCCTATTGGAAGAAAATGTAAATGTAACCAATGACCAAGAACCTTATCATGATGATCAAGTTAAAGAGACTCCACTTGAGGCATTAGTTGGACCTAAGTTAAGAAAATCTATAAGAGAACGTCAAGTTTATGAAATATATCATCCACATGAATACTAAATGTTCACTGATAGTGGAGAGCCTAATAGTACTAAGAGATTATTTCAAATGCTGATAAAGAAAAGAGGTTGAAGTCTATGCAAGAAGAGATGAATTCCTTGCATGAGAATCAGACATATGAGTTAGTGAAATTTCCTAAGGGCATAAAAGCACTCAAGAATAAATGGGTATATAAGATAAAGTAAGAAGAGAATAAATATAAACCAAGATAAAAAGAAAGATTGGTTGTGAAAGGTTTAAATTAGAGAAAAGGTGTAGAATTTGAAGAAATTTTCTCACCTATGGTGAATATGACATTTATTCGAGTTGTGATGGGATTAACAGCTAGCTTGAATCTAGAGGTTGAATAGTTTGATGTGAAGACTGTTTTCCTTCATAGTGATTTGGAGGAAGAGATCTATATGGAGCGTTAGTTTGAAAAATATTCTAATTGTTTGATTATTTCCCAACAGGATGAAGCTCATTTTCTCTCTTTCTCAATCTGATTTCCATAATGATCTTTTAATACATCAAAATTTAGAGTTAATTGGTCCCAATACAGACAACCCCAAAATAATTCCTAAAGATCATTTTCTTGATTATGTTTATGATTTATAGATGGCTTTTCATAAAGCTCAACTTATGTTATCATTTTCTTGTTCAGTCAATTATTTGATGAGTTTTCTAATAAAAATCAACAGTATAGATATATAAATTTAAAAGAAGGCATCGCAATATTTATAATTTATATACATTCAAACTTTTGTTATGAACCATGTTATTGATTGTGAAATTTAACCTCAACCAAACAATAAGTAAATATATTTGTGGGTTAAATATGTTTGTGGTCCTTCTAAATATCTCAATTTTTTTTTAATCCTTCAAAATATTTCTTTTGAAGAGCGGTTCTCCTAAAATTTTTCATAGACATTTTTGGTCCTTAATACTAAAATCGTCACTATAACTCTTGCTAATGTAGTTTCTAAGAAATAAACGGTCGCTAAAACTATCGCTAGTTTTGTCGGTAAGTTGTAAAAAGTCATTGCTAAATTGTAGGAGGTACCAAAAGTGTGGATGAAAAATATTATGAGGACCATTCTTTAAAGAAAATATTTTGAGAGATTAAAAAAATTTTAAAATGTTTAGGAGAAGCACAAACATATGTAACCATATATCTTTTTCAATTCATGGACATCAGTTGGGTTGTTTTGGGAAGCTAGTCCTTGATTCTCTTTCTTATTTGTTCCCCCAGTTGACTTGGTGAACTACTTTGTTTCTTTTTTGGATATCTCTTTGTTGAAACTTCAAGTTGTCTTGTGATCTATAGAAATAGTGGGGACCACACTTCTCAGTGGAATCTAGTGAAGCCTATTCAGTTGATTCCACACTTTCCTCTTATACATCTCATAATTCTTTTGTTTACTGTTTGTAGGGTAGGTTTTCAACGTCTCTTCCTTAGCAGGTCATAGGTACACATGGGCTTGATTGTTTCATCCATTTATATAGAAGGTGATTGTGTTTCAATTTTTACATGTTTGATGTCTTATGTATGTGTTACCCCTAGGATTTCCATGGAATGATAACTGAAAAGCTTCTAAAATGTTAAGGTTGAATAGAGAGTTGTGTCACCCCTTTAATTCAAGTGGCGAGGAGAAAATTTATAGGTTTGTTACTTAGGATGATAGATATGATTGATCAAAGACAAATAGGTTTTCCATACTGCCATTTTAATGTTGATTGTGTTGTTTAATATATGTGCAATAGGTGTCTCTATATAGAAGAATAAGGTGAAAGTGTTTATCGCGTTGTTCCTTTTTAAATTGACTGCATTATGCAAAACAACATGGTACGTTCAAGATATTTTTGTAAAGAGAAGACACATGTGGGAAGTGATGTTGTAGTAGGTGTGGCACATACGGCCCCTACCGGTGCTACTGCATTGATGTGTTTTTTGTTTTCATTTTGAGCATGTTTTTGGATCTTTTGGATATTCCTCTTCTTGATATGAGATTTTCTTGTTTACAACCAAATGGAAGTGCGATTTGTCGTATTGGCATGATCCTGGTGTTAGATGGTTATGGGAATTAATTGAGGTGACTTCCCGAATGGCCTTACCTTGATATGTGTCACATCATTATCCAATCATCTTGCGTTATTCTAAATATGTGTGGGGACCAATACCCTTTAGGTTTAATAATCGTTGTCTTGATCATGTTTGTTTTTCGAAGGTGGTTGACGCTCTTTGGGAGTAATGTGGTGCCTTTAGGTGGAAGACCTTTGAACTTAAAGAAAAAATTAAATTCCATAAAGGTGCCCTTAAAGCATATAGTAAAATGTTTTTGTTAATTTGGATTTTAAGATTTAGGTGCTTAAGAAGTAGATGAGAGCCCTATACTTACATGCACATCAAGGATGTCATTCTCAAACTGACATTGATTCGTGGTCAAGTACTAGTTATAGCCTCTAGTCCTTACTTAGAGTTATACAATTTTTTATTCCAGAGATCTAGAATTAGGTGGCTCAAAGAATGTAATGCAAGTATTAAGATCAAAAGGAGATGAAATGATATTATTTTTCTAAGTGTCGAATATGTGTAGTTAGAAGTGATCTCAAAGATCATGTAAGAAATAGTCTCGTATGTTTCTGACAATTTTTTGAATTCTCTCTCAAATAGACCACATCTAGATGGTGTTTTATTTTTCTCCATTTATCCTCTCAGAGATCATCATGTGATGTCTTAATGTGAGGGAAACAAAAGTGTAGGACTTAATTGTTTCAACTTTTCATCTTTCACAAATTTCCGATATCTTCTTAGGACCAACTTAAGGATTAGGTTTCAAACAGTTATATATCACAAATTACATTCTCTATAATTTTACTTCTTACTTAAATACTTTGATCCCTTAGGTTGTCTCTCCTTGACATTTAAGGGAATTTCAACCTATTTCTTTAGTTGGTTCGTCGTACCAACTTGTTGTCAAAGCATTTGTTGCAGGACATTCAAATGCAATGGATAAACTGATCTTTTTTAAAGGTCAAATTTTGGTTGATGGTGTTGTAATGGTTAATGAGGTTGTTGATTTTGGCCGAAAAAACTAAGAAGGATTATCTTATTTTTAGGATTTATTTTGAAAAGGCATATGACTCTCTTATTCGTGTACTTTGATACATGTTTTTGTATTCTCTAGTAATATTTTTATCACGATTAAAGATAGCCCCAACCAAGAGATAAATATTCAAAGAAACCTTAAGTAAGGAGACATGTTGGCCCTATTCCTCTTACTTCTAAGGGTGGAATGACTTATTGGTCTGCTAGTAAGTTAGTTGATTTGGGTCACTTATCTAGGTTTAAAGTGGGGACCTTAGTGATAATGCTTTGATGGCCCCAATTGAGAATCTCTGGACTATTAAGTCTATCTTACGAATTTTTTAGATATCTTTTAACATGAGTGTTAATTTTTCCAAAATTTGCGTCATAGATGTTAATGTTGGGTTGGAGTTTTTATGTTTGGCTAAATATTTTCTAAAAAAAGTAAAAATTAAACTAGTATTGTGGAAGATGCAACAAAGCACCACAACTTTATATAATAAATTTAATTTTATAAAACTGTTATATATTTTAACAACTTACATTTTAATCTACGCGCAAATCTTTTAAAAGACATTTATGTTAAAACTAGGGAGCATATTTGTTTAATTTACATTGGCAATAAAATAAATTATTATAATTTTTCAAAAGACAACTTATTCTGTGTATCATCTTCAATTTATCTTAAAAACTAGTGATGTTGAAATTGCAAGCCACGATGATGATAGTTATCCATTTATTTGAATTTTTCTTTTTTTTTTTTTCTTTCAAATTTAGCCATATGTATGCATTTAGTATTTCTTGGTTTTTTCTATGACTACAAATTTGGGGCGGTGAGCATTTAATGATATCAAAGATTTAGAACCAAAAAACCTTGCAACTTGGAAACGTTATTTCCGTCAAGATTATTAGTTCTATAGCTTATCAACTACTATGATAAAATTATTAGTTATTTCATCTACTCTATTCACTGTTATAAATAAATTTGATTTTTTTAAAAAAAATATTTAACTTTTAAGATTTAGAGTTTAGGATTTAAGAATTAGAATAGTTGAATAAGTAAAATTTAATAAACTGAGATATAAGTAGAAAAATAATAATAAATATTATATTGAGATTATAAAAAGACAATTATTTTGAGACTTGTGAATCAATACAAATGATAAATTTTTTGTTATTCTCCGTCTTATAAAAAGTATTTCATTTGCATGCTTTTTCTATCTCAAAATAATTGTTTTTTTACGATACCAATGAAAGATTTCAAGTTAATTGACTTAAAATCTCAAGATTGTCATGTCTTGATGCAACAACTTCTATCAATGACTATTCATGACATGCTTCTAAAAAATGTAAGAGTAACTATAATCAGATTGTGCTTATTCTTCAATACTCTATATAATAAAGTTCTTGATTTCAAAAAATTAGATGAATTAGAAGATGAGACTGCAATAATATTGTCAGAGATCTCAATATGATTTACTTACTTGTTCATCTAGTCAGAGAAATCAAATTTGGTGGTCTAATTTATTTAAGGAGGATGTATCGTATAGAGCGATACCTGAAGATATTTAAAGGATATATGAAGAATCATCACAAACCAGAAGTTCTGATTGTTGAAATGTATATAACAGAAGAAGCTCTTGAATTTTGTTCAAACTATTTGTCGAAAATAGAGTCTATTGCAATTCCAAAGTCTCGTCATGTTGACAGATTTAAGGGTAGAGGTAATCAAGTTTTAAATGATAAGTAAATGGATTGGAATGTAGTACTTGAAGCGCATTTTTATATATTGAATAATCTTAGTGTAGTTTAACCTTACATAACTACTCACAAATAAGTTATTATGAAAAAATATCCCCGAATGAATTACAAGTGGTTGTTGACACCACATAACAATGAATTCATTAGTTGGTTTAATAAGGGATTTTTAATGATATTGGTGCATCCGAGACAATTAAATGATAGTCGTAAATGTCAAAATTTACTGTGATAACTTGGACAGATCATACAATATTTATAATTATTTATTTTATACAAAAGTAAAAGATGATCGTAGTATAATGCAAAATAATGTGGTTATGATTGAGGTCGAATCCATGTATTTATGTAGTTCGAAAGATAAGAATCTTATTTTGGCAACCACCGTATTCTATGTTGTCATTGAGGAGATTTTGGAGATTGTTTATGTTATTTTCAAAGTGTCTTTATTTCAATGCAAGCGAGGTCTCTATAACAATGATGTACAAACTGATGAGTTAGGATTCACACGGGTTGACCTTGGCAAGACAACTTATAACACCGAACCATTCATCATGGCTACTCAAGCAAAACAAGTTTTTTATGCGACAGAACCTGCAAACTTATCGAGGAGATGGTCTATTGTTCTCAAAGAAAAACACTTTTGTCATTGTGATGATAAATATTTTGATATTCCTTCCACTCCTTCTTATGTAATACCGGTACCTATTTCATATGAAGAAGTTGATAGAGATGAGGTATATGTTATTCGTAACGATCATCAAGAAGGCGTATGAAAAAATTAACAAGTATTTTATATTCTTCATCCATAATTTATTGTATGTTATAATTTTTAATGATGTTATTTTCTAACAACTATTAAATTTGAAATTATAGATGTTTAAAGTCAAAACACCAAGAGACAAGACACCAAGACAACAAGATAGTATTATTTGATGTAATGATGTGTACATTGTAAGTTATTTTGTGTAATTTTGGTTTTGATGTAATATAGAATTTTTGGTTCCTAATGGAATTGTGTAACTGATGTAATACAATTTTTGGTCTAATTCAATTCACAAATGAGTGTATTACTATTTTTGGTTTGATAGGATTCAAAAATATTTAGGTTAAAAATTTAGGAATACTGTAAAATTAAAAAATATATATTAAAAATAAATAAATAATATCACAATGATTTTTAATTCAATTGTTGTTATAAGTAGAGTGTTATCTAGAATAATAAAATAATGATGTTGATGGGATTCGAACTCAGAACCTATAAATCATTTCACAATGGTTGTTTGATTAAACGCTGTTATAAGTAGCGCATTAGTTAATTTTAACCACACTCTCTCGCTCGGTGTGGAAGTCAGCATACAGACAATCACACACTACCTAATAATGAACGAAAACCGTCATTATATGTGGCAACTTTTATTATTATTTTTTTACTACTATATCCATATTTATTAACTTTCACTTTATTCAACTATTTCCACCATCTTAAAAAAAATCTTTTAAGGTTATTGCACATAGTTTAAAAAAACTAATGATTAAATAATTAAATATAACAATTTTATAAAATTGTACTTAATTATTAATTATTTTCATAAAGTTATAGTATGATGTAATAGCTTAAAAGTAGTGTAGACAATATTCATTAAAAGTAAAGTTGATAAAAATTAATTAATGTTACATTGAGAATCTAAAAAGACTTTTATTTTGGGACAACTTTCTTTGGTTAGAATTTTTTTTTTTTATTTTGGGACAAATTGAATATAATTAATAAGAATATTATAGTAAATAATATTAATTTTATCATTTAAATCAACACATCTAATTATTTTTTTAAGAATTATATATTATTAAAATATGCAAATTTTATGAGACAAAGAGAGTATCATCTAACGTATGCAATATCCTCGTAAAATAACAACCGATTTACTTTCATACTATTTGTTTTTACTATTTTTAATTTTGTAACACCAAAAACAATAAATCTTTTTAAAATAGTAAAAAAAAACTCTTGCATAGCTACAGAGTCAGCCCAATAAACCTAGACGTGCCGTTCAAAATAAAAAAAATGTCAAAATTAAAAAAAAAACTGTAATAGTAATTAAAATTAAAAATGACATAAAAATTATGATTCTATTTTAATAAAAAATAAATTTAATTATAATTATTTTGATTTTTATCAATCTCATTTTTTTATATATTCAATTTTTATAATTACATTTTTATTTATTTATTGAATTTTAGTTATAATATTTTTTATGTTTATTAATATTAATATAAAAAATTAAAATTTTAAAAATATGAGATTTTCCAAAATTTGGGGGCCATGTACCATATAGATTGTTGTTCTTGCACAGGACCCATCCTACATAGCAATGTTCTGTAACCAAAAATAATAAATATAAGGTTTAAGAGAATTAGTTTTGTCAGTTAAAAAGAAATAACAATACACTTTTATTTTCCGTTTATTTTTTTTTTGTGTGTATATTTTTAACTTTGATTTATAAAATTCTTGCAATATAAAAAAATGACATTTACACATTATCTTCATAAATTGATTTGCTGTCATCTAATTTAATATGTTTTACACTTTTATTTATTTATCAAATATTCTTATATAAATGTAACCAAAAGATAGTCTTATATGAAAATTACAAAACCGCCTAAAACAACTCCTGGAATAATAGAAAGGAATTCATGGCAATAGAATTCAAACATGTGGAACCAAAGAAAGCCACAAATATTTAGATGTTGATATCTCCTCTACCAATTGCGACTTTAACATGAATAATGTCTTCTATTTTGTGAACAGACCAATCTTCTTGCTGATCCTTTGCTAAAAAATATATTAAGTTAACATCATGATTTTGACTTAAACAAAAATAGAAAACCTTTATTTATGACATTAATCAACGAGAGACTCATCCTTTTAGTTGTTTAGAGAGTTAGGTAATTCTTTTTGATGACTTTGCATGTGTGTTGCTTAATAGTCGTTGGGCGTTGTCTTTTAAGTTTTGAACTCTTTTATATTTGTTTATCCAGGACATATCTTGTATTTTCTATAATTAAAGAGGTTATTAATAAGTGAAGTGTAAGGGATACTCTAATTCTTAATAATAACAAGGGAACAAAACATCTAGCAACAAAGGAGTTAATTATTATTATTGTAAAAAGAGGAATTTACACTTATTTTTTTATATATTACATCTGTTATAATTGAGTGTAAATTTATCGGATGAAATGTGTATAAAGATTGATACACGAGAAGTTTGATAGAACTTAAACACTCATTTCTATTATAGAAATAAAAAAATATTGTTTTGTTAAGGACCATTTGAAGTACCGAATTTTTGCCTATTTGTTAATTAACTAAAACAATTTATTTATTTAGTTTTTTAGAGGATTTGATTGATTTTAATTTATTAAAATTAGACTTAAGACTATGATTTCCGTCAATGACTCACCCATATAATCTCTCATTTACCATTTTATTATGAGAACTTATGATTTTTCAAAAAAATTAATAGATAGAAACGCTACTACGAGAAAAAGATTTTATCTCGGTTGAAAAAAGACTTTTATCTCGGTTAAAAAAAGGCTTTTATTTCGATTGGAGGGGGGATGAGATAACAAATGATGTTATAGAAGGTGCGTCACTTTTCACACGAGTCAAAAGATGAGGAAAAAACTTGAAAGCATGCACTTTTTCTCTCAATTGTAAGTTCCAATCGAAGGGAAAAGTGCACTGGTCATGAGTCTAATTCTCAACAACATTTTGTATATTCAAATTGGAAAGTGTCACTATACCAAAAAAGCGTTTTGACAACACCTTCTTTACTAGTTCTTTTTTTATAATAAAAATGCAGCTAAAAATAAAAGTAGACATTAGACATCACTTTTGATAATAAACATTGGCATAAGAAATCCACATAGGCAGCTGTTTGAATTGCAGTAAAGCAGCAAGAAGCAAAAACTTAGATTTAGAAGGATTTCCTCCGGGATTTATACTGTCTCCATAGGGATTGGTGCGAGGGAAAGAACATCGTTCAACGGTCTTTACATTTCTAAGCTTGTTGTGAAAATTTGGTTAAAAGATCACAGATGCAATAAATAAAGGCAGAAAACATAAACACAGAAAATATAAAGTAAAGGCTGAAATATAAACGGAGCCTTATTGGGATTGAATCTCATTAATTGATAACACATGCATTCCTCTAATCATGTTATACACAACTCAAACGTTCGTCTATTACCATCACCTATCACCCACAACAGGGTTATGTCTAATGCAAAATTGAGAGTCCAACTGTATTGTCTCATGGGTGATGTCTCACGCAACAAAACCAACCCAAAGCATTAAGAACTGATACTCACGTGGATATTAAACCTAAATGTATGTCTAACGTTTAGACTCAACAGATATTATACTATAACATTCATATTAAGTTAATCATTTGATTCATATATAATGCCATAATTAGAATACGTACACATGATTAACCGTTTTTACATGTATTTAACTAATTTGTCCAATGTATGTGAATATAGTTCTTCATCACTATTATCACACATCCTTGCAATACTGTTTGTCAAGCGTTATCATGGTCTTTATTGTATTAACCACTAGATGCTATTCATACTAACAATCAATACAATGCTAAAAGCCCTGATGCAAATGAATATCAACTCACAAAACTATGTCAAAAGTTTGCTCATTGATAGATGAGGATCTTAGATCAAAGATTTGAAAAAGGTTTTGTCGAGATCCACAAATAAGAAATCAAAGACAACATTAATAATGAATCTAAAATAGTTCATAAACATATATTAGATGAAATACAAAAGATATCAAAAGATTACATCCAAATCCAACAAGAAAATTGAAACTCTTTCTCTAAGATCAAGCTCCAAGTTTCTTTTATTTGTGGTTCTTCCTATTAGGATTTTTGTTTCTCTCTCTAGAATATGCTTAAAATGAAGAGAGATAAAGTTCTAATCCCCAAAATATATGATATCTCTCTAAAAAGTGAGAAAAATATTTATATAGTATTTACAAAATCTGTCATGTTCGCACTGCAAACCCTTTGTTCGCACAACGAACACACTTTTAAACACGTGAAGTGCCTCTGAACAGTTAAACCGCCCTTCAAAAACATTTGAAGTTCGTTGTGCGAGTAATTCTTCTCACTGCAAACTACCTCGCTAAACGTTCGCACAACAAACTTAGGGTCTTTTAGCTACTAACTTCAGTCTGGGATGGTTCGCTGGTCCTTCGCTGCAACTGCGCACATCGAACGTTGGATGAATGCTTGCTATTGTTCGCCTAAAGAACATTGTAGAATCTTCACATTTTCTTTATCTTCCTTGTCCAATCTTTTATGTCTTACTCATTGATATTTTATGCCTAATTTCTGCAGAATAACACACACATCAAAGATTCCAAAGGTATTTGCAATATAATTGAAGAATCACATAATAACAAGAATAAAATCTATAAAAACATGAGAAATGAGTTGAAAAATACCAAGAAAGATAGTTTATTTTATGTCAAAATTTGCACTTAACAAACTCTCCCCAACTATATTTTTGCTTGTCCTCAAGCAAAGTATGCCCCTCATGAAAACAAGAGAAATTTATTCAAACAAAGGGATTTGCTCAAGCATAAGATTCAACCAAGAAAGGGATAACGGTTCAAATTTAAAAAGAGAAATTTTCTCAAATAAGAGGATTTGGTCAAGCATGAGAATATGCACAAGCAATGTTCACTATTCAATAGATTTGAACAATGACAAAGAATTTAGTTTTTAATGATATAGCATGCAATGTTCAAATAACAACTAAATTATCATACTTAAATCACTCTAACACTCCTCTTCAAAATAAGAATGAAGAAATTAACGTGTTTGCACACGCGGGAAGATTTCACTCACCTGAGAAACAATGCTAATAACAATCTAATTCATACATTCATCTAACAATAAAAAATGAAAACATGGAAGCAAAAAGATCACTAAGGACTTTTAAGGTTGTAGTTTGGTCGAGTTTACAACAAAGGGTCATTTTTTAGGCCATTGAATCGAAATTGCCAATGCAAAAGAGACATTCACTATACAAGTTATTTACACATCCCAACTTCTTTTCACCATTTTATTTCCTCTATTGCAAACCTTCTCAAACTTCCTTTTGCACAATGATTTCATTCACTATTTTTCTTTATCAAACAAACATTCTTTTTCTTTTGTTTTTCTCATTCATTTCACACTTTTTCAATGCTTGTTTGAACTTTTTCAAAATTTTGAGTAACCTACCACTTTTCTTTTCATTCTCCCCAACTTGAATTCAACCAAATCTCAAGTGAATGCTCCTTTCTTTTTATGGCAAGGAAATCAATTAAAACTATGTTCAAAGGTTCAAGAAATGTTTTTAGAATCTCACAAAATTCGATGATGAACTATACTTTCAAATTATATACATAAACCAAGTTCATCACTAAAATGAGATCTAAATTGTTTAGGCTCAAAGGGGTTAACAAATACGCATTGTTCACGGGTAAGTTACTTTTAGATATGGTTGTGCTCAATATAAACAAATTCCTCGATCATTTCAAATGCTTCCACAAAATCACAATAATCAAAAGATAAAGCATGAATCAAACGAATTAAACAAAGTTATCAGTCATCCTAGCATATAGTAAATAATGGAGGTTTCTAACAATTTGTGGCTTTTGGTTCTAAGTGAAACAAGAATTCAAACAAGTTACAACAAGAAACAAGAATACACATTTGCACAAAGCACAAAATTGTTAAATCATTCTGACATTCTATAAAGCTATACAGTTTACCTTGCTTGCATTCACATGTTCAACATACTAACATCACCATCCAAACTCAGGAGAATCTTCATTGGATACTTTTATACAAATAGCAATAAATCTAGAAGAAGTTCTCATCATTCTTGATCAACACTAGAAAAAACATAAAAAGAAACAAGAATATATACAATATAAACAAGTGTACAAAGCTAAAAAACATAGAAACTATTGAAATGCAATCAATATCTAAACACCAATCTCCGGCAACGACGCCATTTTGTTCAAACTGCAGTAAAGCAGAAAGAAGAAAAAATTTAGATTTGAAAGGATTCCCTCCGGAATTTATATCGTTTCCACAAGGGATCAGTGGGAGGGAAAGAACATCGTTCAATGGTCTCTACATTTCTAAGCTTATTGTTAAAATTTGGTTAAAAGATCACATATACAATATATAAAGGCAGAAAATATAAAGACAGAAAATATAAAGTAAAGAATGAAATATAAATGGAGTCTTGTTAGGATTAGATCTCATCAATTGATAACACATGCATTCTTCTAATAATGTTATACACAACTCAAACGTTCATCTAATACCATCACGTATCATCCACAACAGAGGTTATTTCTAACGCAAAGTTGAGAGATCAATCATATTGTCTCATCGATGATACCTCACGCAGCAAAACACACACAGAGCATTAAGAACTGATACTCACGTGAATGGTAAACCTAAATCTATGTCTAGAATTTAGACCTAACAAATATTACTATAACATCCATATAAAATTAATGGTTTGATTCATATATAACCCCATGATCAGAATAGGTACACATGACTAACCCTTTTTACATGTATTCAACTAATTTTCTCAATGTATATGAACATAGTTCTTCATCACTATTTTCATGCATCCTCGCAATATCGTTTGTCAAACATTATCACAGTCTTTATTGTATTAATCACTAGATGTTATTCATACTAATAATCGACACAATACTAAAGGCGTTGATGCAAATGAATATCAACTCACAAAACTATGTCAAAAGTAATTTGAAAAAGGTTTTGTCGAGACCCATAAATAAGAAATCAAAAACAACATCAATAATGAACCTAAACAAATTCACAAATATATATTAGATGAAATGCATAAGGTATCAAAAGATTACATCCAAACCCAACAAGAAACTGAAACTCTTACTCGAAGTTCAAGCTCCGAGTTGCTTTGATTTGTGCTTCTCCCTCTTAGGATTTGTGTTTCTCTCCTAGAATATGCTTGGAATGAAGAGAGATAAATTTCTGATCCCCAAAATATATTATATCTCTCTAAAAAGTGAAAAAAGTATTTATACATTATTTACAAAATCTGTCATGTTCGGACTGCGAACCCTTTCATCGCCCAGCGAACACACTTTTAGGCACCTGAAGTTCCTCTAAACAGTTAAATCTCCCTTGAGAAATATCATAAGTTCGTTGTGCGAGCAATTCTCCGCACTGTGAACTACCTCGCTACAAGTTCGCACAAAGACCTTAGGGTCCTTTAGCTACTAACTTAAGTCCGGGATGATTCGCTGGTTCTTCACTCAACTGCGCACAACAAAAGTTGGCAGGCAACTCGCTAGTGTTCACCCAACGAACATTGCAGACTCTTCACATTTTCTTTGCCTTCCTTGTCCAATCTTTTGTGTCTTACTCATTGGTGTTTTATGCATAATTTCTGCATAATAACACACACATCAAAGAGTCTAAAGGTATTTAAAATGTAATTAAAGAATCACACAATAACAAGAATTAAATCTATACAAACATGAGAAATATGTTGAAAAGTGCCAAAAAAACATAATTCATTTTAAGTCAAAATTTGCACTTAACAACAACGCTTTATAATATAAGCGTTGTTGTATGTTAAATAAATAATAATAGCTTTTAAAATATTATATATTAGATAACGCTTTTACTTTAGACATCGCTTACTAATAAATAAAAGTGTTGCCTTAAGTAGTACATTAGGCAGCATTTATTAATAAATAAAAGTGTTGCCTTAAGTAATACATTAGGCAACACTTATTAATGCCTTAAGTAGTATATTAGGCCGCGCACGTAAGTAAAAAAAAGCTATGTCTAATGTATACGTAGAATCTTTATATTTTTTAGCTAAATTAATTTTCTAAAAAATCAACATTAGGCAGCGCATATTAATAAACAAAAGTGCTGCCTTAAGTAGTACATTAGGTATTACTTATTAATAAATAAAAGCGCTATCTTAAATAGTACATTAGGCAGCGCCCACAAACAAACAAACAACGTTGTCTAATGTGCACATAAATTAAAATTTTCGAAAAAAATCAATATATGCGGGTATCAAACCCCTGAAACTTTGATTATTGGACAATTTCTTCACCCGCTCAACCATTTGACTTCTAATGTCATATATATATATATATATATATATATATATATATATATATATATATATATATATATATATATATATATATATATATATATATATATATATATATATATAAAATCTATAATGGAGGATCGGATAACTAATAGACATTTCATGTTATTCTTTCTCAACCACTTAACTAATAGACATTTCATACTATTTTTTTCTCTTATTTAATAGTTAATAACTATTTTAAAAATAAATTTAAAAAAATACAGAATTATTTTTCTTTCAACTCAATTATTTCTCTTATTTTTCATTCCATTCTTTTCTATTATTTTTAAGTTTTTTCACTTCTCTGTCATTTTGTATGTTTTATGTTTTTTTTATTATTTAAGGTTTGTGAAATTTTTATATTATTTTTATTTATGGTTGCAATGAAATATTTTGTTTCTTTTTCTTTGTGTTTGTAATGAAATATTTTTAATTTGATTATTTAGGGTTTAATTTTTAATTTTGTGGGTTTTTAGTGAAGTTTATGTTTGGTTACAAATAACCATAATGTGTATAGAAATCAAATTTTTATAATTTTTTAGATTGAATTATTTTAACAAAGTATACAATTTTTTTTAATAATTATATCTATATAAAGTGAAAGTAAGAATTGTATGGAAGAATTGAAACATACAGGGCAATGTGAGCAATATATGATATTGTATGATTGACTCTTAAATTGGTGGTTTTGGATCAAATTCAATAACTAAATTTTATTTTCTCCAATTCTATAGAATGGATGTTGGAAGTATTGTAGCATTTTCTTCATTTTGAGAAAAGAGAGAGGTTATAGTGATTCTCTTAATTGTAAGATACCTTTAGTGATAAGAAATTTTAATTTGATGCTTGTTTATTTGTCAATGGAAATGTTTCTGTATAAACAAAACAAGTGGAACACTATCAAATAGGAGTTTGAGTATCAAAGACTAAATCAAACAACATTACATGGATCATAATACATTTGAGTATCATATTCTAAAAATGATATGAATTTATAGTTTAGTTATTATTTTGTTACTTAATAAATTTTTTTATCTAATTAATTTTAACTGAATTATATTATGTTATATTACGCAGTACTTTGATGGCTTCAAGTGTTTTACTTACTTAAAAGATAAATTTAATAAAATTAATGAGGATTTGAGTGAATACAAATATGTGAAATAATAGTTACTTAGACAAGTTTGTAAGCTACCAACTATTATCCTAGAAGTTAGAGATTAATTAATAGTTTTTTTTTTTAAAAATATGATACTTATATAATATCTGAGTGTCTTTTTGGCTTACTTTCAATTTGTGTGTGTGTGTGTATATATATATATATATATATATATATATATATATATATATATATATATATATATATATATATATATATATATATATATATATATATATATATATATATATATATATATATATATATATATATATATATATATATATATATATATATATATATATATATATATATATATATATATATATATATATATATATATATATATATATATATATATATATATATATATATATATAAATATATTTTCAAAATTTCTTTATCACATATGCTAATTGTCACTAAAATGGTGATTAAAATATAATAAATATGACATAAGCTAATTGGTCACATAAATGTCTTATGTGCAGGTGAGGGATAACCTGACAGTTGCGACCTTACCTGTACAGATTAATGATCATGAATTAAAATAGTTAAGAGGTAAGGATATTTCTCTCATGAAGGTAGGGCGAGGAGGCACTGCTGGAAGGAGTGTGACTTGGGAGTTGGAGAGTAGGGTGCGAGAGTCGTATCCAGAGTTGTTCGCCTTAGGTAAATTTTCGAGAACGAAAATATTCTAAGTGGAGGAGAGTTGTAACGCCGCAGTTTAATTTATTTATTTTTGTAATTAAATTATGTGATATTGTATAATTATATGTATTAATTAGTATTTTGGTGTGTTTGAGATACCCTTTGGTGTGAGGTAGTGGCCTTAAGAATAGAATTTAAGGTGTTGGAGGTGTGTGAGTAATAGTTTAGAACTTGGTGGTGTGGTGAGTAAGACTAATTAAATTAAATAATTGGTGATAATAATAATAATAATAATAATAATAATAATAATAATAATAATAATAATAATAATAATAATAATAATAATAATAATTTTAATAAGTGAGATTTAGTAATAATAATAATTTAATAAAATAGAATAAGAGAGAGAGAATTGGGAGGAAGTTGTCAGAATGTGAAAACAAGAGAAAAGTGAAAGAAGATGCTATGGCGCAAGAGGGAAGAGGAGATCGCCATTCCTAGTGGTAGAAGAGAGCTTTGCAAGAACTCTAAGATAAGGGTGGGATTCTTATTATCTAAGGGTTTGTATGATGATGGTGGATATATTATGACTATGCATGTTTGTGTTTCTCTTCTCTCTATATCATGATCATTGTTGCAACTTTGTGCTTGTTGGATTGAATAATTAATTTGATGAATTATGAGTAGTCTGTTGATGCCGTGATTGATGATTTATTGTTGAATTATTGTGTTATTGTTGTTGGAACCATGTCGTTAATAAAATTGTTGATGGTAGATGTTGAATGTTGATTGGGGTTGTGAGTCAGAGTCAGAACTTAAGTTATAAGTGTTTTGTGAAAAAAATTAGGGGTTTGAGACTTTGGAAAAGTGATTTTTCATGTTAAAATGTGGAAAAAAATGATTTGTATGAAAAACAGAGTTTTAGGATGGGTTTAAAATGATTTTTTGTTTGGAAAAGTTGCAGAAAAGTCATTATGCGCATAGTGTAATCGGTTACCAGAGAGGGTGTAACCGGTTACACTGCTTTAAAAAGGTGTTTTCTGGGCATCTTGACAAAGTGTAATCGTTTATCTGGAATGTGGTAACCAATTACCCTAAGTGTGTTTTGCGTGGTTGGGCTGGTTACAAGGGGTGTAACTGGTTACCTCAATTGGTAAAACCGGTTACGATGGGAGCAATCTTTAAAAAACTTCTAAAATTCATAACTTCAGTTTCGAGTGCCTGATTTCGGTGTTGTTCGAAACAATAGGAAGCTAACGTGAAGAACTTTATTCTACAGTTGGTTTTAGTACCTAAAAATGAATAATTGTTGTGTGATGGTGTTAAATTTATTATATTGTTTATGTGGTGGTGCGACATAATCATAAATGCGTTGTTGTAGCTTGATATACAATATGTTGATGTTGCATGTGTGTTGCTTAATAGTCGTTGAGCGTTGTCTTTTAAGTTTTGAACTCTTTTATATTTGTTTATCCAATACATATCTTGTATTTTCTATAATTAAAGAGGTTATTAATAAGTGAAGTGTAAGGAATACTCTAATTCTTAATAATAACAAGGGAACAAAACATCTAGCAACAAAGTTAATTATCATTATTGCAAATAGAGGAATTTACACCTATTTTTTTTATATATTACATCTGTTATGATTGAGTGTAAATTTATCGGATGAAATATGTATAAAAATTGATAGAACTTAAACACTCATTTCTATCATAGAAATAAGAAAATATTGTTTTATTAAGGACCATTTGAAGTACCGAATTTGCCTATTTGTTAATTAACTAAAACAATTATTTATTTGGTTTTAAAGTGGATTTGATTGATTTTAATTTATTAAAATAAGACTTAAGACTATGATTTCCGTCGATGACTCACTCATATAATCTCTCATTTACCATACTATTATGAGAACTTATGATTTTTCAAAAAAATTAATAGATAGAAACGCTACTATGAGAAAAAGATTTTATCTCGATTGAAAAGAGACTTTTATATCGGTTAAAAAAAGGTTTTTATTTCGGTTGGAGGGGGAACGAGATAACAAATGATGTTATAGAAGGTGCACCACTTTTCACACGAGTCAAAGCCTGAGGAAAAAACTTGAAAGCACGCACTTTTTCCTTCAATTGTAAGTTCCAATCGATTGAAGGAAAAAATGCACTGGTCATGAGTCCAATTCTCAACAACATTTTGTATATTCAAATTGGAAAGTGTCACTATACCAAAAAAGCATTTTGACAACACCTTCTTTACCAGTGCTTTTTTAAAAATAAATATGCAGCTAAAAAAAAAGGTGGACATTAGACAACACTTTTGATAATAAGCGTTAGCATAAGAAATCCACATAGGAAGCTGTTCGAATTGCAGTAAAGCAGCAAGAAGCAAAAACTTAAATTTAGAAGGATTTCCTCTGGGATTTATACCGTCTCCACATGGATTGGTGCGAGGGAAAAAACATCGTTCAACGGTCTCTACATTTCTAAGCTTGTTGTGAATATTTGTTTAAAAGATCACATATGCAATAAATAAAGGCAAAAAATATAAAGATGGAAAATATAAAGTAAAGGCTGAAATATAAACGGAGCCTTATTGGGATTGAATCTCATCAATTGATAACACATGCATTCCTCTGATCATGTTATACACAACTCAAACGTTCGTCTATTACCATCATGTATCACCCACAACAGAGGTTATGTCTAATGCAAAATTGAGATGCCAACTTTATTGTCTCACACAACAAAACCAACCCAAAGCATTAAGAACTGATACTCACGTGAATGTTAAACCTAAATTTATGTCTAAAGTTTAGACCCAACAAATATTACTATAACATCCATATTAAGTTAATGATTTGATTCATATATATAATGCCATGATTAGAAACATACATATGATTAACCGTTTTTACATGTATTCAACTAATTTGTCCAATGTATGTGAACATAGTTCTTCATCACTATTATCATGCATCCTCGCAATACCGCTTGTCAAGCGTTATCGCGATCTTTATTGTATTAACCACTAGATGCTATTCATACTAAAATTCATCACAATGCTAAAAGCCCTGATGCAAATGAATATCAACTTGTAAAACTATATCAAAAGTTTGCTCATTGATAGATAACGATCTTAGATCAAAGATTTGAAAAAGGTTTTGTCGAGACCCACAAATAAGAAATCAAAGTCAACAAAAATAATAAATCTAAAATAGTTCATAAACATATATTAGATGAAATGCAAAATATATCAAAAGATTACATCCAAACCCAATAAGAAATAGAAACTCTTACTCTAAGATCAAGCTCCAAGTTTCTTTTATTTGTGCTTCTTCCTATTAGGGTTTGTGTTTCTCTCTCTAGAATATGATTGAAATAAAAAGAGATAAAGTTCTAATCCCCAAAATATATTATATCTCTCTAAAAAGTGAGAAAAGTATTTATATAGTATTAACAAAATGTATCATGTTCGCAATGCAAACCCTTTCTTCGCCCAACGAACACACTTTTAGGCACCTGAAGTGCCTCTGAACAGTTAAACCGCCCTTAAAAAACATTTGAAGTTAGTTGTGCGAGCAATTCTTTGCACTGCAAACTACCTTGCTAAAAGTGCGCACATCGAACTTAGGGTCCTTTAGCTACTGACTTTAGTCTCGGATGGTTCGCTGGTCCTTCATTGCAACTGCGCACACCGAACGTTGGATGGCTGCTTGGTACTATTCGCCTAACGAACATTTTAGAATCTTCACATTTTCTTTGTCTTCCTTGTCCAATCTTTTGTGTCTTACTCATTGATGTTTTATGCCTAATTTCTGCAAAATAACACATACATCAAAGAATCCAAAGGTATTTGAAATATAATTGAAGAATCACATAATAACAAGAATTAAATCTATAAAAACACGAGAAATGAGTTGAAAAGTGTCAAGAAAGATAGTTCATTTTATGTCAAAATTTGCACTTAACAAACTCTCCCAAACTAGATTTTTGCTTGTCCTCGAGCAAAGTATACCCCTCATGAAAACAAGAGAAATTTATTCAAACAAAGGGGTTTGCTCAAGCATAAGATTCAACCAAGAAAGGGATAATGGTTCAAATTTAAACAAGAGAAATTTTCTCAAATAAGAGGATTTGGTCAAGCATGAGAATATGCACAAGCAATGTTCATTACTCAATAGAATCAAACAATGACAAAGAATTTAGTTCTTAAAGAAATATCATGAAATGTTTTAAATAACAACTAAACTATCATACTTGAATCACTCTAAAACTCCTCTTTAAAATAAGAATGAAAAAATTAACGCGTTTGCAACCGCGGGGCAATTTCACTCACCTGACAAACAATGCTAATAACAATCTAATTCATACATTCATCTAACAACAAAAAATAAAAATACGGAAGCAAAAAGCATACATTTAAATTGTGTTGTTTTCTCATGGGCCTTGTTGATTGATAGTTTACTTATACAATTTTAATTAGCCTCATAAAATATCTTAAAGAGATAGTCTACTTATAAAATATCTAATATGTGACTCAATAAATACTCTTTTCAGTGGCATAAATAGTTTTTCAAAATTCAAAAAGAACAATAAGACATATTGTTCTGCCATATATATCGAAGAAATTATTGGTAACAACTCAATTGTTTTTAACTTCAACAAACCCTTTAAATTTAAGAGAAGTAGTTTCAAACGATTACAAAAAAATATTATTTTATTAACAATGAGAAAACTTGTCATTATCTTAACTAAGGACATATAAGTAATGGATGAAACAATTGATCCAACCGAAAATAATAAAAAAGATAAAAAGATCATTAATATAACATAAGAATGACTATCTCTACAAAGACAAATTTAACCGAAAATAATAAAAAAGATAAAAAGATCATTCATATAACATGAGAATGACTATCTCTACAAAGACATATTTAATTGAAAATAATAAAAAAGATAAAAAGATAATTCATATAACACGAGAATGACTATCGCTGAAAAAAAATTTTTTTGAATAGTCTGACTGATGATTTATATGATTATAACAAATTTTTGAATAGTTTTCGGTTACCTCATAAAGCTCTTCAATGCTCCTTAGTCGTGGTGCCCTCTCACTTGAGCTTATTTCATCCAACCTTGGTGACGGTGAGGCAGGTTGTGTAATATATTCCTCTATCATTGGTTGTTCCATTTCATTATCTTCTTCAATGTAAGGAAGAAAATTATACCTGTCTTCTTGAACACTCCAATCCCAACAATCTTCTTCTTTGAAATCCACATCACGACTTATGACAATATTTCCACTATTTGGATTATAGAGCTTGTACTCTTTAGAGCTTGATTCGTAACCCACGAATACATTCTTCTCACTTTTATCATCGAGTTTTATTCTTCTTTCATCTAGAACGTGGGTATAGGCAATGCTTCCAAACACTTTGAGTGGGAGATCCCTAGCTTCCTTCCACTCCATGCTTCTTGTGATGTCTTCTCATGCACACTTTTTTGTTGGGGAACGGTTTGTTAGGTAAACCACACATGCCACGACTTCGACCCAAAATTCTTTCGGCATCTTCTTGCTCTTAAGCATGTTTCACACCATACTAATTATGGTCTGATTCTTTCTCTCCGCTATTCCATTTTGTTGTGGCGATCTTGAAACTGTTAGTGGGCGGTGGATTCCATGGTCTTCACAATATTTGTGGAACTCATTTGAAGTAAACTCTCCTACTCAGTCAGATCTCATGGCCTTAATGGAAATACCACTTTCTTTCTCCACAAAGGCTTTGAACTTCTAAACGTTTTCAAATACTTCAGACTTCTCATTCAAGAAATAAACTCATGTTTTTCTAGAATAATCATCAATAAAGAGGAGAAATTATTTACTCTTACCAAATGAGTTTGGATTGATTGGTCCACAGACATCGGTGTGTATGAGCTCCAACGTTTTTTTTGCTCTTGACGTTGATTTCTTTAGAATGTTTTTTCGGAATTGCTTCCCAATTAGACACCCTTCACATAGTTGGTCTGGGTGGTTTATACTAGGCAAGACTCTCACCCTCTCCTTCTTTGACAAACATTCTAAACTGCCGAAGTTGAGGTCTCCAAATCATAGATGCCATAGCCACGAAGAGTCAGTATAGCAAGTCTTGAGACACTTTGCCACATCATTTTGAATATTCAAGAGGAACATTATATTATTTGTCATAGGCACCTTAACAATCAAGTTATGTCCACAATCTCTTAAAAAAAAGACTATGTTCTTTCAAGTGGATGTCATAGCCTTTCTCTAATAATTGTGCCAATCACAAAATATTATTCTTCACGTTAGGAACATAGTAGACGTTGGATATAAATTGATGATTCTCATTCTTCAAGAGTATGAGAATTTTACTTTTGCCTTTGACCAGTATCTTTGAGTCATCTCTTAATGAGACATTGACAATTGTCGCTTCATTGATCTCTAAGAACATGCTTCAATCGCTGCACACGTGGTTGCTTGTGTCAGTGTCGAGATACCACTTGTTTCTTTTCTCTTCAACTTAGTTTTGGCACGCGAGCAACAAAGTTTCTTCTTTTCCATATTTTTCTTCTACATAGTTAGCTTTCTCCATAACCTTCTTCGAGAATCTACACTCAGATGCGTAGTGATCGATTTTGTTGCAGTTGAAGCACTTGATTTGTAACTTATCACACCTTGATCATGAATTTTCTCTTCCACGACCTCTTGTGCTTGTGGATTCCACCTTCTTTCTTCATTGTTGAAGTTGTTGGAGTAGTTGTTGCAAATGTCTCTTCCTTATCCTCCATGTCCTCGTCAACATCCACGATCTTGGCCACGACCTCGTCCTCTTTGACTCTTCTAATTCACATAGTTTTCTTCCTTTGCGTTGAGTTGTAGTAGTTATCCCATGACCTCTTTTTGTTTAATTTTTCTTTTTTGTTTTTCTTCGTATGCTTGTAAGGAATGACTTGCTCAATAGTCATGGTCTTTAAATCCTTATTTTCTTCAATGTTGGTAACAATGAAGTCAAAACATGGATTTAAAGTGCAGAGTATTTTCTCTATGATTTTCACCTCATCAATATCTTCACCATTTATTTTAAGTTGATTGACTACGAAAAATACTTGAGAAAAATAATCAGAAATTGACTCAGACTCTTCCATAAATTAACGTCCAAAGTCACCTCTAAGAGTTTGAAAATGAATGTTTTCCACCTGCTCCACTTCTTTGTTGCAAGTTTGAAGCTTATCCCATGCTTTTTTGGTTGTCTTTGCATTGTAGATCTTCTCAAATGTATCTTCATCCACCGATTGATAAATAAGAAAGAGAGCTTTCTTGTCTCCTTCAATGTATCCTTTACACCTTGGCTTAGCGAGACTTCACCCTGCGCTGGAGTCTCACTATAAATACCCTCTTTCACTAGAGGGTCAGGTATTCAATTCACTTCTTAACCTCTCTTCTATATTTGCTCCCACTCTGGTCCATCACTCACTTTGGCATCGGAGTGTCTTGTAGGTACACTCCCTCCTCTTTCATACTTCCAGTGAACAACTAGCAGATCAACGATGCGTGGCAGGTCATTGACTCTCTTCTGATCAGGTCAGATCAGTAGGGTTGAATGAAAATGAAGAATTAATGTGTGCTTTTGTTAGATTATGGAAAATTAAAGTGTCATGCAAAGTGTTATTGTTTGGATATAGGTTGTTGCTTAACAGATTATCAGCTAGGCTCGAATTGGCTAGGAGATAGGTCATTGTTGGTAGTCACAACTTAGTATGTCTCTTGTGTTTCAATGCAGAAGAAGATGTGGTGCACTTGTTATGTAAGTGTTTAAGTGTGGAAGGGGGTATATTGTTGATTTAACGTAGAAATGGTGGAATAATTAAGTATGCTAGTATCTCATTAAAAGCAATTTTGTTAAAAGATTGTAAGGAGACTTAAAATGGACCTCCATTAGTTTTTCTAGACAACACTATGTTGGGTAATTTGATTGCGTAGAAATAATATCTTTTTTAAGAGGTTATTGTGGGTATAGTTAATATGATTGGTTTGATTAAAGTAGTGCTTTGTGAGTGGTTTGTTGCCATTGACAGAGATCTTAAGGCTTATGTTTGATCGGAATGGTGCAAAAATCTGGGATTGTCTTTTGCTTAATTTGCTTTATTTGCTTTGGGTTAAGTATCTCTTGTACTTAATTCTAATTCAATATTTCATCTTCGTTTATAAAAAAAATCACAATTTTTTTTCATTGTATTTAAGTCATGGCCATTTTGTTAACTTAATATATTTTTTGGCAAAAGATCAACATAAAGATTTGTCTGTTCACCAATAAAATCTTATGAAGACGTTTTTCATGTTAAAGTCGCAGTTGGTAAAGTTGGTAAAGCAAATATCAACATCTAAATATTTGTGGGTTTCTCTAATTTCACATGTTTGAATTCTACTACTATGAATTCCCTACCATTATCGAAGGAATTGTTTTAGGCGGTTTTAAAATTTTCATATAACCCATTTTTTGTCACATTCATATAAGTCTATTCGATGATTAGTTGACAACAAATCTTGCATAACTTCGATGATAGCAAATAAAACCACAAGTATTGAAATATTTAATTTAATTTTAAGATTTAATTTATTTATAAGATTTAATTCATATAAGATTATAAAATTTCATATAACCCATTTTTTCTTATATTAACAATTTAATTTATTTATCCACTAAGCATTATATTAATGATTATTACAAGATAAAATTTCATATTTCTGCCTCTCTCTCTCTTTCACACCGGGGATCTTAAAATAAATTAATTCCACTTTCACTATGAATATGAGTGATGATGGCAATAAGAGTCAAAATAAAGAAGAAAAAATAGAATTGAATTTGTTTGTAGAGATATGATTTAGTTTAAGAGAGAGATATATCTCAAAAAATTTCAAAAAGTTTTTATGCGTTTGTAATAAAAAAAAAGACAGACAAATGTCACACTAAGCATAAACTATTAAGTGATGATAGCTCTATGTCAAGTGTTGAACCAGCTAAGTTGTGCTATATGACAAATTGTCTAGAAAATTTAAAAGTACTTATGCCGCTTGGGAGAACGAAAGTCATTCATCAAGTGATGATAGCTCTACGTCAAGTGTTGAATCGGCCAAGTTGTGCTATATGGAAAACAAGGGAAAGAAAAAAGTTGTAAGTCACTCTAAATTTCAAGCTTCTCATGATTTAGCTTTTTCTCAAGTTCAAGAATCTTTTTAAAATCTACAAAGACAAGTCATAGATGTTTCAAATGATTAGCTTCAAATAAAAAAATTATTTCTCATTTAGAAGCTAAGATTTCGGAAAATGAAAAGAATATGGAAGCACTAAGGAAATTTATGTTAGATATTCTTAAGGATCAAGATGAGGTTTTTGTGGTTTGGTTGTGAAACTTATCACATTTAGTAAAAGAAGACAAAGACTCTTAAAGATAAATTAGATAAGGCTTTACAAACTAAAATTACTTTTGCTATAGATACTTCCAAGTATGACTTACCATCTTATAGTCCTTATAGAAGGTATAGTTACATTAAAGAGGAACCAAATATCAAAAGATTATCTTCTCTTAACTTGTATTGTCACTATTGTTCCAAAAAAGGTCACACCATTGCAAAGTGAAAATTTAAGAAACCTTTTGTTCCTAAATGTGTCTTTCAATGGATGCCTAGATGCAACCAAAATTTTACTAATTCCTAAGGACCCAATGAAGATTGGGTACCTAGCACTATTTGTTAATCATGCAGGAAAAATGTCTTGACTATATAAAGAAAGTATTGAATCTCTTTTTTGGAGCATCAAGGCACAACATGGTGACATGTTCTTATAATTTTAATCTTTGTGACTAATAAGGCGGATTGTGTTACCAATCAGGTTAACTCTTAGTGTTTACTTTAAGCGGTAAAAGTGCGTGAATGATTGCTAATGTTCTATCCAAGAAGTGTCGGAAAGGTATTATGTTCAATAATGCATGTTTATCTTCAAGAAGAGATACTCAAGTACATCAAATTAGGAGTGATCAATCGAAGATGATGAAACATAAGGAGGAGTAAGTTAATTTTCATGATTGAACAAGATTGGGAGTCCAACATCAAGAATAATCATCAAGTTAATCACCTTTTAGATACATTATTAGTTACACTTTCAAATACTTGTACATGAAGAAATATGGTAAAAGCATTTTGGTCTCGATTATGTTTTTG
>OZ012736.1:482506932-482514432 GCA_963859935.3 Lathyrus sativus | reverse complement strand
TCTATCTCTATCTATCTATCTATCTATCTATCTATCTATCTATCTATCTATCTATCTATCTATCTATCTATCTATCTATCTATCTATCTATCTATCTATCTATCTATCTATCTATCTATCTATCTATCTATCTATCTATCTATCTATCTATCTATCTATCTATCTATCTATCTATCTATCTATCTATCTATCTATCTATCTATCTATCTATCTATCTATCTATCTATCTATCTATCTATCTATCTATCTATCTATCTATCTATCTATCTATCTATCTATCTATCTATCTATCTATCTATCTATCTATCTATCTATCTATCTATCTATCTATCTATCTACTATCTATCTATCTATCTATCTATCTATCTATCTATCTATCTATCTATCTATCTATCTATCTATCTATCTATCTATCTATCTATCTATCTATCTATCTATCTATCTATCTATCTATCTATCTATCTATCTATCTATCTATCTATCTATCTATCTATCTATCTATCTATCTATCTATCTATCTATCTATCTATCTATCTATCTATCTATCTATCTATCTATCTATCTATCTATCTATCTATCTATCTATCTATCTATCTATCTATCTATCTATCTATCTATCTATCTATCTATCTATCTATCTATCTATCTATCTATCTATCTATCTATCTATCTATCTATCTATCTATCTATCTATCTATCTATCTATCTATCTATCTATCTATCTATCTATCTATCTATCTATCTATCTATCTATCTATCTATCTATCTATCTATCTATCTATCTATCTATCTATCTATCTATCTATCTATCTATCTATCTATCTATCTATCTATCTATCTATCTATCTATCTATCTATCTATCTATCTATCTATCTATCTATCTATCTATCTATCTATCTATCTATCTATCTATCTATCTATCTATCTATCTATCTATCTATCTATCTATCTATCTATCTATCTATCTATCTATCTATCTATCTATCTATCTATCTATCTATCTATCTATCTATCTATCTATCTATCTATCTATCTATCTATCTATCTATCTATCTATCTATCTATCTATCTATCTATCTATCTATCTATCTATCTATCTATCTATCTATCTATCTATCTATCTATCTATCTATCTATCTATCTATCTATCTATCTATCTATCTATCTATCTATCTATCTATCTATCTATCTATCTATCTATCTATCTATCTATCTATCTATCTATCTATCTATCTATCTATCTATCTATCTATCTATCTATCTATCTATCTATCTATCTATCTATCTATCTATCTATCTATCTATCTATCTATCTATCTATCTATCTATCTATCTATCTATCTATCTATCTATCTATCTATCTATCTATCTATCTATCTATCTATCTATCTATCTATCTATCTATCTATCTATCTATCTATCTATCTATCTATCTATCTATCTATCTATCTATCTATCTATCTATCTATCTATCTATCTATCTATCTATCTATCTATCTATCTATCTATCTATCTATCTATCTATCTATCTATCTATCTATCTATCTATCTATCTATCTATCTATCTATCTATCTATCTATCTATCTATCTATCTATCTATCTATCTATCTATCTATCTATCTATCTATCTATCTATCTATCTATCTATCTATCTATCTATCTATCTATCTATCTATCTATCTATCTATCTATCTATCTATCTATCTATCTATCTATCTATCTATCTATCTATCTATCTATCTATCTATCTATCTATCTATCTATCTATCTATCTATCTATCTATCTATCTATCTATCTATCTATCTATCTATCTATCTATCTATCTATCTATCTATCTATCTATCTATCTATCTATCTATCTATCTATCTATCTATCTATCTATCTATCTATCTATCTATCTATCTATCTATCTATCTATCTATCTATCTATCTATCTATCTATCTATCTATCTATCTATCTATCTATCTATCTATCTATCTATCTATCTATCTATCTATCTATCTATCTATCTATCTATCTATCTATCTATCTATCTATCTATTCTATCTATCTATCTATCTATCTATCTATCTATCTATCTATCTATCTATCTATCTATCTATCTATCTATCTATCTATCTATCTATCTATCTATCTATCTATCTATCTATCTATCTATCTATCTATCTATCTATCTATCTATCTATCTATCTATCTATCTATCTATCTATCTATCTATCTATCTATCTATCTATCTATCTATCTATCTATCTATCTATCTATCTATCTATCTATCTATCTATCTATCTATCTATCTATCTATCTATCTATCTATCTATCTATCTATCTATCTATCTATCTATCTATCTATCTATCTATCTATCTATCTATCTATCTATCTATCTATCTATCTATCTATCTATCTATCTATCTACTATCTATCTATCTATCTATCTATCTATCTATCTATCTATCTATCTATCTATCTATCTATCTATCTATCTATCTATCTATCTATCTATCTATCTATCTATCTATCTATCTATCTATCTATCTATCTATCTATCTATCTATCTATCTATCTATCTATCTATCTATCTATCTATCTATCTATCTATCTATCTATCTATCTATCTATCTATCTATCTATCTATCTATCTATCTATCTATCTATCTATCTATCTATCTATCTATCTATCTATCTATCTATCTATCTATCTATCTATCTATCTATCTATCTATCTATCTATCTATCTATCTATCTATCTATCTATCTATCTATCTATCTATCTATCTATCTATCTATCTATCTATCTATCTATCTATCTATCTATCTATCTATCTATCTATCTATCTATCTATCTATCTATCTATCTATCTATCTATCTATCTATCTATCTATCTATCTATCTATCTATCTATCTATCTATCTATCTATCTATCTATCTATCTATCTATCTATCTATCTATCTATCTATCTATCTATCTATCTATCTATCTATCTATCTATCTATCTATCTATCTATCTATCTATCTATCTATCTATCTATCTATCTATCTATCTATCTATCTATCTATCTATCTATCTATCTATCTATCTATCTATCTATCTATCTATCTATCTATCTATCTATCTATCTATCTATCTATCTATCTATCTATCTATCTATCTATCTATCTATCTATCTATCTATCTATCTATCTATCTATCTATCTATCTATCTATCTATCTATCTATCTATCTATCTATCTATCTATCTATCTATCTATCTATCTATCTATCTATCTATCTATCTATCTATCTATCTATCTATCTATCTATCTATCTATCTATCTATCTATCTATCTATCTATCTATCTATCTATCTATCTATCTATCTATCTATCTATCTATCTATCTATCTATCTATCTATCTATCTATCTATCTATCTATCTATCTATCTATCTATCTATCTCTATCTATCTATCTATCTATCTATCTATCTATCTATCTATCTATCTATCTATCTATCTATCTATCTATCTATCTATCTATCTATCTATCTATCTATCTATCTATCTATCTATCTATCTATCTATCTATCTATCTATCTATCTATCTATCTATCTATCTATCTATCTATCTATCTATCTATCTATCTATCTATCTATCTATCTATCTATCTATCTATCTATCTATCTATCTATCTATCTATCTATCTATCTATCTATCTATCTATCTATCTATCTATCTATCTATCTATCTATCTATCTATCTATCTATCTATCTATCTATCTATCTATCTATCTATCTATCTATCTATCTATCTATCTATCTATCTATCTATCTATCTATCTATCTATCTATCTATCTATCTATCTATCTATCTATCTATCTATCTATCTATCTATCTATCTATCTATCTATCTATCTATCTATTCTTCTATCTATCTATCTATCTATCTATCTATCTATCTATCTATCTATCTATCTATCTATCTATCTATCTATCTATCTATCTATCTATCTATCTATCTATCTATCTATCTATCTATCTATCTATCTATCTATCTATCTATCTATCTATCTATCTATCTATCTATCTATCTATCTATCTATCTATCTATCTATCTATCTATCTATCTATCTATCTATCTATCTATCTATCTATCTATCTATCTATCTATCTATCTATCTATCTATCTATCTATCTATCTATCTATCTATCTATCTATCTATCTATCTATCTATCTATCTATCTATCTATCTATCTATCTATCTATCTATCTATCTATCTATCTATCTATCTATCTATCTATCTATCTATCTATCTATCTATCTATCTATCTATCTATCTATCTATCTATCTATCTATCTATCTATCTATCTATCTATCTATCTATCTATCTATCTATCTATCTATCTATCTATCTATCTATCTATCTATCTATCTATCTATCTATCTATCTATCTATCTATCTATCTATCTATCTATCTATCTATCTATCTATCTATCTATCTATCTATCTATCTATCTATCTATCTATCTATCTATCTATCTATCTATCTATCTATCTATCTATCTATCTATCTATCTATCTATCTATCTATCTATCTATCTATCTATCTATCTATCTATCTATCTATCTATCTATCTATCTATCTATCTATCTATCTATCTATCTATCTATCTATCTATCTATCTATCTATCTATCTATCTATCTATCTATCTATCTATCTATCTATCTATCTATCTATCTATCTATCTATCTATCTATCTATCTATCTATCTATCTATCTATCTATCTATCTATCTATCTATCTATCTATCTATCTATCTATCTATCTATCTATCTATCTATCTATCTATCTATCTATCTATCTATCTATCTATCTATCTATCTATCTATCTATCTATCTATCTATCTATCTATCTATCTATCTATCTATCTATCTATCTATCTATCTATCTATCTATCTATCTATCTATCTATCTATCTATCTATCTATCTATCTATCTATCTATCTATCTATCTATCTATCTATCTATCTATCTATCTATCTATCTATCTATCTATCTATCTATCTATCTATCTATCTATCTATCTATCTATCTATCTATCTATCTATCTATCTATCTATCTATCTATCTATCTATCTATCTATCTATCTATCTATCTATCTATCTATCTATCTATCTATCTATCTATCTATCTATCTATCTATCTATCTATCTATCTATCTATCTATCTATCTATCTATCTATCTATCTATCTATCTATCTATCTATCTATCTATCTATCTATCTATCTATCTATCTATCTATCTATCTATCTATCTATCTATCTATCTATCTATCTATCTATCTATCTATCTATCTATCTATCTATCTATCTATCTATCTATCTATCTATCTATCTATCTATCTATCTATCTATCTATCTATCTATCTATCTATCTATCTATCTATCTATCTATCTATCTATCTATCTATCTATCTATCTATCTATCTATCTATCTATCTATCTATCTATCTATCTATCTATCTATCTATCTATCTATCTATCTATCTATCTATCTATCTATCTATCTATCTATCTATCTATCTATCTATCTATCTATCTATCTATCTATCTATCTATCTATCTATCTATCTATCTATCTATCTATCTATCTATCTATCTATCTATCTATCTATCTATCTATCTATCTATCTATCTATCTATCTATCTATCTATCTATCTATCTATCTATCTATCTATCTATCTATCTATCTATCTATCTATCTATCTATCTATCTATCTATCTATCTATCTATCTATCTATCTATCTATCTATCTATCTATCTATCTATCTATCTATCTATCTATCTATCTATCTATCTATCTATCTATCTATCTATCTATCTATCTATCTATCTATCTATCTATCTATCTATCTATCTATCTATCATCTATCTATCTATCTATCTATCTATCTATCTATCTATCTATCTATCTATCTATCTATCTATCTATCTATCTATCTATCTATCTATCTATCTATCTATCTATCTATCTATCTATCTATCTATCTATCTATCTATCTATCTATCTATCTATCTATCTATCTATCTATCTATCTATCTATCTATCTATCTATCTATCTATCTATCTATCTATCTATCTATCTATCTATCTATCTATCTATCTATCTATCTATCTATCTATCTATCTATCTATCTATCTATCTATCTATCTATCTATCTATCTATCTATCTATCTATCTATCTATCTATCTATCTATCTATCTATCTATCTATCTATCTATCTATCTATCTATCTATCTATCTATCTATCTATCTATCTATCTATCTATCTATCTATCTATCTATCTATCTATCTATCTATCTATCTATCTATCTATCTATCTATCTATCTATCTATCTATCTATCTATCTATCTATCTATCTATCTATCTATCTATCTATCTATCTATCTATCTATCTATCTATCTATCTATCTATCTATCTATCTATCTATCTATCTATCTATCTATCTATCTATCTATCTATCTATCTATCTATCTATCTATCTATCTATCTATCTATCTATCTATCTATCTATCTATCTATCTATCTATCTATCTATCTATCTATCTATCTATCTATCTATCTATCTATCTATCTATCTATCTATCTATCTATCTATCTATCTATCTATCTATCTATCTATCTATCTATCTATCTATCTATCTATCTATCTATCTATCTATCTATCTATCTATCTATCTATCTATCTATCTATCTATCTATCTATCTATCTATCTATCTATCTATCTATCTATCTATCTATCTATCTATCTATCTATCTATCTATCTATCTACTATCTATCTATCTATCTATCTATCTATCTATCTATCTATCTATCTATCTATCTATCTATCTATCTATCTATCTATCTATCTATCTATCTATCTATCTATCTATCTATCTATCTATCTATCTATCTATCTATCTATCTATCTATCTATCTATCTATCTATCTATCTATCTATCTATCTATCTATCTATCTATCTATCTATCTATCTATCTATCTATCTATCTATCTATCTATCTATCTATCTATCTATCTATCTATCTATCTATCTATCTATCTATCTATCTATCTATCTATCTATCTATCTATCTATCTATCTATCTATCTATCTATCTATCTATCTATCTATCTATCTATCTATCTATCTATCTATCTATCTATCTATCTATCTATCTATCTATCTATCTATCTATCTATCTATCTATCTATCTATCTATCTATCTATCTATCTATCTATCTATCTATCTATCTATCTATCTATCTATCTATCTATCTATCTATCTATCTATCTATCTATCTATCTATCTATCTATCTATCTATCTATCTATCTATCTATCTATCTATCTATCTATCTATCTATCTATCTATCTATCTATCTATCTATCTATCTATCTATCTATCTATCTATCTATCTATCTATCTATCTATCTATCTATCTATCTATCTATCTATCT
>OZ012736.1:482269260-482506432 GCA_963859935.3 Lathyrus sativus | reverse complement strand
TTCTATCTATCTATCTATCTATCTATCTATCTATCTATCTATCTATCTATCTATCTATCTATCTATCTATCTATCTATCTATCTATCTATCTATCTATCTATCTATCTATCTATCTATCTATCTATCTATCTATCTATCTATCTATCTATCTATCTATCTATCTATCTATCTATCTATCTATCTATCTATCTATCTATCTATCTATCTATCTATCTATCTATCTATCTATCTATCTATCTATCTATCTATCTATCTATCTATCTATCTATCTATCTATCTATCTATCTATCTATCTATCTATCTATCTATCTATCTATCTATCTATCTATCTATCTATCTATCTATCTATCTATCTATCATCTATCTATCTATCTATCTATCTATCTATCTATCTATCTATCTATCTATCTATCTATCTATCTATCTATCTATCTATCTATCTATCTATCTATCTATTATCTATCTATCTATCTATCTATCTATCTATCTATCTATCTATCTATCTATCTATCTATCTATCTATCTATCTATCTATCTATCTATCTATCTATCTATCTATCTATCTATCTATCTATCTATCTATCTATCTATCTATCTATCTATCTATCTATCTATCTATCTATCTATCTATCTATCTATCTATCTATCTATCTATCTATCTATCTATCTATCTATCTATCTATCTATCTATCTATCTATCTATCTATCTATCTATCTATCTATCTATCTATCTATCTATCTATCTATCTATCTATCTATCTATCTATCTATCTATCTATCTATCTATCTATCTATCTATCTATCTATCTATCTATCTATCTATCTATCTATCTATCTATCTATCTATCTATCTATCTATCTATCTATCTATCTATCTATCTATCTATCTATCTATCTATCTATCTATCTATCTATCTATCTCTATCTATCTATCTATCTATCTATCTATCTATCTATCTATCTATCTATCTATCTATCTATCTATCTATATCTATCTATCTATCTATCTATCTATCTATCTATCTATCTATCTATCTATCTATCTATCTATCTATCTATCTATCTATCTATCTATCTATCTATCTATCTATCTATCTATCTATCTATCTATCTATCTATCTATCTATCTATCTATCTATCTATCTATCTATCTATCTATCTATCTATCTATCTATCTATCTATCTATCTTATCTATCTATCTATCTATCTATCTATCTATCTATCTATCTATCTATCTATCTATCTATCTATCTATCTATCTATCTATCTATCTATCTATCTATCTATCTATCTATCTATCTATCTATCTATCTATCTATCTATCTATCTATCTATCTATCTATCTATCTATCTATCTATCTATCTATCTATCTATCTATCTATCTATCTATCTATCTATCTATCTATCTATCTATCTATCTATCTATCTATCTATCTATCTATCTATCTATCTATCTATCTATCTATCATCTATCTATCTATCTATCTATCTATCTATCTATCTATCTATCTATCTATCTATCTATCTATCTATCTATCTATCTATCTATCTATCTATCTATCTATCTATCTATCTATCTATCTATCTATCTATCTATCTATCTATCTATCTATCTATCTATCTATCTATCTATCTATCTATCTATCTATCTATCTATCTATCTATCTATCTATCTATCTATCTATCTATCTATCTATCTATCTATCTATCTATCTATCTATCTATCTATCTATCTATCTATCTATCTATCATCTATCTATCTATCTATCTATCTATCTATCTATCTATCTATCTATCTATCTATCTATCTATCTATCTATCTATCTATCTATCTATCTATCTATCTATCTATCTATCTATCTATCTATCTATCTATCTATCTATCTATCTATCTATCTATCTATCTATCTATCTATCTATCTATCTATCTATCTATCTATCTATCTATCTATCTATCTATCTATCTATCTATCTATCTATCTATCTATCTATCTATCTATCTATCTATCTATCTATCTATCTATCTATCTATCTATCTATCTATCTATCTATCTATCTATCTATCTATCTATCTATCTATCTATCTATCTATCTATCTATCTATCTATCTATCTATCTATCTATCTATCTATCTATCTATCTATCTATCTATCTATCTATCTATCTATCTATCTATCTATCTATCTATCTATCTATCTATCTATCTATCTATCTATCTATCTATCTATCTATCTATCTATCTATCTATCTATCTATCTATCTATCTATCTATCTATCTATCTATCTATCTATCTATCTATCTATCTATCTATCTATCTATCTATCTATCTATCTATCTATCTATCTATCTATCTATCTATCTATCTATCTATCTATCTATCTATCTATCTATCTATCTATCTATCTATCTATCTATCTATCTACCTATCTATCTATCTATCTACCTATCTATCTATCTATCTATCTATCTATCTATCTATCTATCTATCTATCTATCTACCTATCTATCTATCTATCTACCTATCTATCTATCTATCTATCTATCTACCTATCTATCTATCTATCTATCTATCTATCTGTCGCTACTGCGAAAATCGGCGCCGGCTGAACAGAAGAGTCGCCACCGTGCGTTATTTATCCCACGGGAGGGAAAGGAAACGCTCAGAGTAAACCTCGCACAACACGGGAAAGGTATGGTCATCGCAACCAAAACCTGGGTTCGGGAGTCGGTTACGCAAGGGGAAGGTATTAGCACCCCTCACGTCCGTCGTACTCGACGGGATCCACGCTTGTTTTCGGGTATGGATTGTTATTCTATCTACTCTAAAGGTCTGGGGTTAAAAGAAAAGAAAATGAAAATAAAAATGACTCGGCAAAGTATCGCACTTTATGCCTACGTATTCCCGTCTGGAACGAGAAATCAGAGTCAACGTAGTTCGCCTACCTACGGGAAAGGAGGGGAAGGTTGCTCGCTAGGATATCGCATCCTATGCCTACGTACTTCCACACAGCATGGAAGATCAGAGCAAACGTAGTTCGGGCCACGGAAGACACAAGCTTGTCTTGATTGATTTTATTCCTTCTGAAAAAAGGTTTTTCTGATTAACAGTCCAAGAGGACAAAAATGACGTCTTGATGGGTTCACATTCTTTTACGAAAGAAGTGTCTTTTATTGTGTTTGAAATCTTTATGTGTTTTTCTGTTTGTTTTGAGAAAGAAAGAGACAGAACTCTAACCTACGGTTGCGAAGGGAAACAAACTATCCTAATGTTATCATGCATGGGTTAAGACCTAGTGTCTATCATGCTCCTCTCTTGCGCAGAGAGAAACAGAGATCCTAAGGGATAGGCAGAAACAGAAACAATATCAGATATATACAGTAAAGCAGTAAAATGCATGGATGCAACAATACAAGCGAGGCAAGGGAGTCCCACTCAACCTCGAACCTAGAAAACAATAGGCAAAAGTGAACAGGCTTCACTTTCAACCCAACGGGGTAAACAGCAAACAATACAGTTCAGAAAACCAATCAATACATCCACAAATGAAATACAGCAAAAGAAACAGCATCAGCAGCTCTGAATCAACAACTGGCTTCAAGTAACCTCCAATCAGCTACAGGCTTCAACAAGCATAAATCTCCATCTTCATGGCCTTCAGACAAGGGCTTTGATCATCAGTCTTCCATCTGCAATGGCTTTTCTTCAAGCTCAAACCTCCAGGATGAGGGATCAGTCACCAGAGTGAATTGGGTGTTAAGCAATCAGCTGACTACCAAAGGTGGTGAACAGACTGCTTCTAACACAAGAGACATTTTCTCTCAAGAGTTCTATCTCATAGACACTATCACCAAGCCTTCCAAAGGAAGGGGGTGAGTGTCTTAGAGAGACTCTGAATCACAGAGAAGAATGGATGCAGACAAGGCAATCCATGTTTGAGAAACAATCATTCTAATATAGAGCTCTGCCTAGCTCCTAAACCCTAGTCTCCTCAGCAACTGATAGCAGGAAACTCCTCCTCAACTCTGGCAGTTGATCTTCAGTCTTTGACTCTCCAATGGTCTTCATCTCCACAAATCTTCAGCTTCCCCAGGGCCCCAGACAAACCCAATACCCAATCAAACAATCAACAAACCCCAGAGGGCACACCACACCAGACAGCAGATGTACAGACAGTAATAATATCAGTAGGGGAATCCTAATTGTTCTCTAAGGGATCTAATAACTACCCATAGCCCCTATAGTCCCATAACTAAACTAGTTAAATCCTAAGTCCTAGGGGAAATGAAATCAAATTCCTAAGTTGTCACCTAAAAACCCTAGTTTTGTTCATTATATTCAAGCATTTATTAATCACCTAAAATTAACCTCTAAAAATGGGAACTAAAATATTTCTACAAGCTTAACATCTCATCTAAACAATATGAAAAGAATGATCAAAAAATATTAAAGTATGTGAGAGAACAAAAATCATAAAAATAATGCATGAAATGAATCTATTTATTATGACATTTATTTAGAAAATATGAAAAAAATATGAAATAAAACTAAAAATGAAATTTTATTTTCCTATAATATTCTAGACATTTTAATGAAAACATGGTAAAAAGAATGGATTAAAAAACATTTTTTATGAATTATTTATGAATTTTCAAAAATTAGTAAAATATTAAAATGAAATTAAGAAAATTAAATGAATTAAATGAATGAGGGGGGTGCATTCAGTAGGCGCGCTCAGTTCATTATTGTATGGGCCAGACAGGGTAGGGTGCAGATAGCGTTTGGACAAGGCCCAGAATTCTCAGCAACAAAGGAAAATAAAAGAAGCGCCAGGGGGGTGAGAAAAGCAACAGATATCACGTTCAATATTGGTTTGGGCCTAACTCTGGGGTGGGAATAGCATCACAAGCTGAGGCCCGCCCGTTTCAATTAATGAAACGGTGCGTTTGGCACCCAGTCAATTCCCTCCAAATTGAAATCAAACGCTGGCCACACGATCTCGCCCATAGTCAAAGGTCCAACTACAAATGGAAGGCCATGATTATGTCTTCCCCAAAGGACCTGCAACCTAGGGTTTCAACTCCACCATGGCAGCCATGCACGAGTAACTTTCTCCCTCTCTGTTCTCACTCCACACGCAATGAATCCTCATGATGTAAACATGAAATCTATTCCAAATCTCTCCCTCTACAAGCTTAGGGCATCAATTCACTTTGAAATTCACCACATCAACAAATTCGATTGAATCAACCTTCGGCCTCCATTGAAATGCACTGGTATAAACCTTCACCATTCTTCCTCAGACTTAGCCTAAATTAAACTACATCTAATGGAGACTAACACATGCTATCAAGTTGCAATTATAACACACTCATCCAAGAGATTCGAACACAAACAGATTATGGCACCTGTCACTAACCATCACTAAATCTCTCCAAATTCTTCTAACTTACTCTCCTAACCACCTAGATCAATTCTACACTAACAAAATCAGGTCTAACTAACTGGATCAAACAGTTTGGATGAAAACTTACCTTGTAAGAAATCTTGAGAAACAGCTATGGAGATTGATGATTTGAGACCTCCAAGGCTTGAATCTTGATCCAATTACTCAGGTATGAATTCTGTATGCAGTGTTGTGATGATTCTTTGCTTGAATTTTGCTGTCCAACAGAATTTGCAGTTTTGAGGTTCTTGAAGATGATGCACGAAAATGAATCCTAACCACCAAGTATTTGCTTCAATTATGATCTATGATGATGATTGAATAAGATTGAATTGAAGTGGATGAAAATTGGTGAGGAATTTGTGAGATTTGGAATGAAACTTCAATGAAAAGTAAGAGAAAAATTTGTGAAATTCTTGGTGCAAATGAGGCCAACCCTTGATCAATGCACATTTCATGAATATATAGACCCCAAATGAACATTCTAGATCCATCTTGCACATTCCCTTGTTTTCAACTTTTGATCCATTTTGATTATGTTTCTTAAATGATAAGCAACCATGGATAACTTCATTTTTTCCTTCTAAACTCAAAAAAGTGTGTGAACCATTGTTCTTAGAATTGTTTTTCCATTCAAAATCATATATTGGAAGTCTCCATTTGGACTTGTAAATCTCCCAAACCATTTTCCAACTTGAAATTATTCACTTTATAAGCCTTTTTAGTTCATATTTTGACCAATTGTGTAACTCCATGCTATGAGCCTCTCCAATAACTTGTGACCTTCTTTCTAGACTTAAAATCCCATTTGGAGCAAGTTTGATGTTGTAAGTTTTTCCATTTGAGGCCTCCTTGTATGAGTTTTGGGTATAGGTTAAAATGACCTGTAATTCACAAATGCCCAAAATACCCTTTGCTTGTCAAGACCATAAGTTGAGTTCTCCACATCATATGAAGGCATACCATACCATTCTAGAAAGCTAAGACAATGAGGAACAACTCTTATGTTGACCAAGAATTCATTTGAAATCTCCTTGAGGGGCAAAACTAGCTTGGAAGTCAAGTCACTTTCACAGACAAAAATTCAGACACCCCAGATGACCTGTAACTTGTAAGGACCATAACTTGAGTTCTATAAATCTCCTTGAGGTCTTCCACCACTCAAATTAAAGGTCTTGAGATCCTCTACAAGTTTCATGTTGGCCAAGAAGCCATTTGAAGCTAGCATTTTGACTTATCTTGCTTGGAAATTTGACCTAAACTAGGGGATTTTACAGAGAAACCCTAATTTAGTAACTCCTCTTCTCCTTGATTTCTCTTGAATTCTCCTTGTCATATCTCCATATCCTTCTTTATATGCTCAATGATGATCCCCACATCTCTCCAATAGACTTGAATGCCCTCCTAAGTCAGTCAATTGACCTAGGGTTGACCTAGGGTTGACCCAGATGAAACCCTAGTTGACTGTCTTCCACTATAGCTCTTGTGCTTTCATCAATGACTTGCTTTCTTCTCCAAATGACTTTGTAAGTCTCTCAAGATGTCTAGATGCTCTCCATGCTTTCATTTCACATCTCACAACCCTCTTGTTGATCCTCAGATACCCTCAGCTAGGAGATGGACTCAAGGCTTGATCTGCTGAACTCCTTGCTTTCAAATTCTTTCCTGATGACTTGAATGGGATTGAATTGGAATAATAACCTCTTGCTAGGCCTCTAGAGATGAAAATAATGATTGGTCCCCTGTTGAATGACTTGCTATGCTTATGCTATGCAGATGGTTAGTCTATGTACATGACTCTATATGCAAATGCTAATGATAATGAAACATGAATCCAAGGAATAAGGTTGAGCAAATTTTAGGGTGCAACAGCTGCCCCTATTCAAGCGACTTGGACCCGATTGGATGAAGAGCCCGGAGCCTTCAGACATTCGCGGTACGAGACGGTTGAATACTAGTGAAACCAGAAATTTGCCAACCGCAGAAATAAACTGCGCTCCTGCTTGAGGAATGACATTCGTCAGCTGAATCTGACTGTTAGAGTAACCCACTGATCTCGCACGACCGTGCTGGGGATTGTCTTCATTGTTCTGAAGAGGATTCTGTCATAACAGATTGCTTGCTTGTCCACGTTAGGACTCTGTCTGTCGTCAATACAAAGAAATCTCAACTAAAACCTGTCCACGTTAGGACTCCACTTGCTGTTATCCCAGAAAAATCTCGGCAACTCCGCTGGGGATAATTCGTCTGCATTTCCATAAACCGCATCGTCCACGTTAGGAATAAAACTCTTCCACGTTAGGAGTAACACCTGTCCACATTAGGAATCATTTTTTCTGCGTCTGTCCACGTCAGGACTAACCCTTTCCTCTTTCCACGTCAGGAAACAATCTTCTTTCCGCGTTAGGAAAACTACATCAATCTATCCACGTAAGGGCTCCAATACCACTTGACATGTCCGCGTCAGGACTCCGATCTTTCCACGTAAGGAACACAACTATTTCTGAACTTGTCCACGTCAGGACTCAACTTTTCTCGCATCTGTCCACGTTAGGACTAATTTCCTTCTTCTTCCACGTAAGGAATCAATCTTGATATGCCCACATAAGGACTCTGATCTTTCCACGTAAGGAATACAACTCGTCTTTCCACGTAATGAATTCACCTTGAGTTCTAAATCTGTCCACGTCAGGACTCAACTTCTCGAATCTGTCCACGTCAGGACCCCGATTTCTCCGCGTAAGGAATAAACTTCTTTTCCATCTGTCCGCGTCAGGACTAAACTTTCCACGTAAGGAATCAATCTCTTTTCCACGTAAGGAATCACCATTTTTCCACGTAAGGAATAAGACTTCGTCTGGATCTGTCCGCGTCAGGACTAAATTCTTCCACGTTAGGAATGCACTTGTCTCCCCGTAAGGAATCCATCTCGATATGTCCGCGTAAGGACTCAATCTTTCCACGTAAGGAATACCAACTTCTTTCCACGTAAGGAATAAATCTTGATATGTCCGCGTGAGGACTCTGATCTTTCCACGTAAGGAATAAACTCGTCTTTCCACGTAAGGAAACCACTTTTCTTCCACGTAAGGAATGCTCTTGATATGTCCACGTAAGGACTCTGATCTTTCCACGTAAGGAATCAATTCTTTCTCAATTTGTCCGCGTCAGGACTCGTTTTTCCACGTCAGGAATGCCATCTTAACCTGTCCACGTAAGGACTCTCTTTTTCCACGTTAGGAATACTGTCATTTCCACGTTAGGAATCACTTCTGATACGTCCGCGTAAGGACTACATCGTCCACGTTAGGACCCACTTCTTTCCACGTAAGGAAAAATAATTTCTTTGATTTGTCCGCGTTAGGACACTGATCTCGTCTTGATTCGTCCACGTTATGACTCAGGCGTCTTCGACTCACTGAGGAAATAAGACTTGTCCACGTAAGGACTCACACGTCTTCTACTTGCTGGGGAAATAACCGCGTCAGGACTTACCCTTGTCAACAACACGAAGAAGGATAAATTTGTCCACGTCAGGATTCTTGTACCTTGTCATCACAAAGAACTACAAACTTGTCCACGTCAGGACGCACATTTCACCATTACAAATAAAGATATCTGCCGAAAACAAAATGATCCACGTCAGGATACCAACACGAAGAGTAACCAATCTTTTGTCAACGTCATGACCTCCTTTTCTCCAAATTTCGAGAGACCGAATCTATCCACGTCAGGATTAACGCACCTTACCAATCCCACAAACTTCTTAGCGCTGACGCGACAGCGACTTTGAGATGAACTCTACTGGGGATGTCCGAAAACCAACTATCGGACGCCTGCTCTGATAACCGGCGGTGGTTTCTGAAATTCTAATTCATGCGACTCGTTGATGACAAACGAACTTTGCTTGGGGATAAGGAGATTCTTATCCTGGCCACTCTGGTTGGGGAAAATAAGATACATTTGCATAAATGACTCTGCTGGAGACAAAGAGAATTCTATCACGATAACTCTGTGGGGGAATACCGCCGAAACTGACATTATCATTGAATATCTCCTGCCGAGATCTTGATTGTTTGGTAATTTATTTGAGCAAGAGCTCTCTCCACCTGAACTACTAGAGTACAGAAACTGCTTCAGCAAAATAAAATGCTGGAAGGGATAATGCCGACTCGCCGGGGATAGCCTGATGCTACAAAATTATTCTGGCAAAATAAATGCTGGAAGAGTGAAGTCAACCCTGCTGGGAATTTGGGAACTCAAACCACACGTCTTGTTGAAGTAACCCCCTGCTGGGGAATATAACTCAAACCAAATACCTTGCGGAGGTAACCCCCTGCTGGGGAATATAACTCTGCTGAGGAATAGCAGATGCGCACAGCACGATCGGACTTTCTGCTGGAACGTGAACCGATATCACCAGTACCTCTGACAAAATAAGTGACAGGAACCACCATCGACTCTGCTTTGGAGAGTCTTGACCTTCGAATTCCACTGGAAGGAAAGAACACTTGCTGAAAAGAGAACTCCGCTGGGGATGGCTGGATTCTCTTGGGGAAAATTAACTGACTCCGCAGGGGGAGAATGCATGACCCTGCGGGGGGAGATGAACCTGTCTGAATACAGCCTTACGATCCCGGAACCACCAAACTCTGCTGAGGACGAGTAACTTCTCTGGAGCACGTCCTTTGGATAAGCTATGGCTAGCTGGGGAATTCTATCCTTCTTCAGGAAAAACATGCATGACCTGCGTGGGGATCAAGCTTTTCACTATTGCAATCTTTTGATCATCTTCCTCGTACGGTTATGAAACCTGCGACAACACAAACAAGACACGACAAGCCTATGCAATCAAATCAATTCAGGGTAGTGACGTTACACTCAGTTAATTCAAAGCTTTAACAATTGTCGGCAAGGGCCAGTAATGTTATACTCATGCTAGCTTCAATAAACTTAGGCGTTTTATCATGCGCAAAACAGTAAAGAACAGGCATCAAGTACTGAATAACACATTTTCATTGATTGGGCCCCTGAATGGGCGGAGTTTTTGTACACGGGATGTAGCTCCTGAAAAGAGGAAGCTACACAAAGCAAATATACAAGTATGCAAGTATTCACAAGAAGCATAAATATTGACAAATTAAATTTTGTACACATGTCGGCAACTGGTTGCAGATGAACACCACGAACTGATCCTCCCATGACTCGTCCGACTCTAATACTTTCCCGGTATCCCCGCTTCTGAAGAGGTTGTATCCGATAACTGACTTCTCAAACATATTCTCCCGCCTTGATGCTCATTGAATACCAGATTCGGACCGCAGTCATTTGCTTTTCAAATCCCTAACTTTTGCGTGAACCGCCCTTTACGGGTTTTCAGTTCACCGGGATACCCTTTTTTGCCGAAGCCGCCCAGTGTAGGTTTTCAACTTCGCGGGTGTACATTTTTTCAATTTTATCCCTAATTTTTGCCCGAACCTTTCATTCTGTTTTTGGTTCGCCAGGATGCCCCATTTTTGCCTGGACTCTCTTTTTCTGTCCAGCGGGTCTATTTTAAGCAAAGTATTTTTTAACTGCGTCCGAATTCACAGGTGATGCAAAGTCTTCCCCGTCCATGGTGGACAACAATAAAGCTCCTCCTGAAAAGACCTTACTGACAACGTATGGCCCTTCGTAGTTGGGGGTCCACTTGCCCCTGTGATCCGCTTGCGGCGGGAGAATCCTTTTCAGCACAAGGTCGCCCGTCTGAAAGCTTCGCGGAAGTATTTTCTTGTCGTACGCTTTCTTCATTCGTCTTTGATACAAACGACCGTATGCCAGAGAAGCTAGCCTCTTCTCATCCATCAAACTCAATTGATTCAATCTATTCGTTACCCATTCTGCCTCGTCCAGCTGAACGTCTCGCAATACCCTCAGAGAAGGGATCTCAACTTCCAATGGTAATACCGCTTCCATTCCGTATACCAACGAGAACGGAGTTGCCCCGGTTGATGTGCGTACCGTCGTACGATAACCGTGCAAAGCGAAAGGTAGCATTTCGTGCCAATCTTTATAAGTCACCACCATTTTCTGGACGATTTTCTTGATATTCTTATTGGCCGCTTCGACAGCGCCATTCATCTTGGGTCGGTAAGGGGAGGAGTTGTGATGTTCGATCTTGAAATTCTGACAGAGCTCCTTCATCATTTTGTTGTTCAGATTAGAACCATTATCCGTGATTATCCGCTCGGGAATTCCGTATCGGCAAATGATATCTCTCTTGATGAATCTAGCCACCACTTGCTTCGTTACATTTGCGTAAGACGCTGCTTCCACCCACTTGGTGAAATAATCGATTGCTACGAGAATGAACCGATGCCCGTTAGAAGCCTTCGGCTCAATCTTTCCAATCATATCGATTCCCCACATTGAGAATGGCCATGGAGATGACATCACATTCAGAGGACTCGGAGGTACATGTATTTTGTCAGCATAAATTTGGCACTTGTGGCACTTTCTTGCAAATTTGAAACAATCAGTTTCCATCGTCAGCCAAAAGTAACCTGCCCGCAGCAGTTTTCTCGTCATAGCATGCCCACCAGCATGCGTACCGAATGCACCTTCGTGAATTTCCTCCATGAGAAGCTTTGCCTCTTTCTCATCTACACAACGCAACAACACCAAGTCGTGGTTTCTTCTGTATAAGACGCCATCCGGGTTCAAATAGAAATTACCCGCTAATCTCCTGAGAATCTTCTGATCTTGACTGGATGCCCCAGCCGGATACTCTTTATTCTTCAGGAAATTAAGGATATCAAAATACCACGGTTTGCCATCAGATGCTTCATCAATAGCAAATACATAAGCTGGCCTGTCCAACCGAGAGATAGTGATTTGGGGAGCTTCGTTCCAGAAATTGACCTTGTACATGGAAGACAAGGTGGCAAGGGCGTCAGCCATTTGATTTTCTGCCCGTGGCACGTGATGCAATTCAACTTTGTCGAAGAAAGGCAGCAATCTCCTTGCATAATTCATATAATGTATCAAATTAGGCTGCCGTGTCTCCCATTCCCCTTTGATCTGATTCACCACCAGAGCTGAGTCTCCGTATACGTCTAAATGTTTGATTCGCAAATCAATGGCTTCTTCAAGCCCCATTATACAAGCTTCGTATTCGGCCTCATTGTTGGTAACGGCGAAGGTCAATCGGGCAGTAAACGGGATGTGCGACCCGTGCGGCGTAGTGATAATTGCCCCTATTCCGCTACCGTAAGCATTCACAGCTCCATCAAATATCATCTGCCATTTGGACCCCGGCTCTGGTCCTTCGTCTGGCAACGGCTCTTCGCAATCCTTCATCTTGAGATACATGATATCCTCGTCAGGAAAGTCAAATCTCATCGATTGATACTCTTCAATAGGCTGCTCCGCCAGATACTCAGACAACACACTCCCCTTTATCGCCTTTTGCGAGACATATTGAATATCATATTCGGTCAAGATCATCTGCCACCTGGCAATTCTACCTGACAACGCCTGCTTTTCGAATATATATTTGATCGGATCCATCTTCGAGATGAGCATGGTTGTATGATTCAGCATGTACTGCCTCAGACGCTTGGCGGCCCAGGCTAGCGCGCAACAAGTTTTCTCCAGCATTGAGTATCGAGATTCACAGTCTGTAAATTTCTTACTCAAATAGTAGATTGCATGCTCTTTTCTCCCCGTCTCGTCGTGCTGACCGAGAACACAACCCATGCTTCCCTCAAGAACCGTCAAATACATTATCAAGGGTCTCCCTGCCACTGGGGGTATCAAAATAGGAGGCTCCTGCAGATACTTCTTTATTTTATCGAACGCCTTTTGACAATTATCGTTCCATGTTACAGCTTGATCTTTCTTTAGCAACTTGAATAATGGTTCACACGTGGCAGTTAGGTGAGATATGAACCGAGCAATGTAGTTCAATCTCCCCAAAAACCCGCGCACCTCTTTCTCTGTTTTAGGCGTCGGCATTTCTTGGATCGCTTTTATTTTAGCAGGATCGACCTCTATTCCTCTTTCACTTACGATAAACCCCAGGAGCTTACCCGATCTCACCCCGAAGGTGCATTTGTTAGGGTTCAGCCTCAGCCTGAACTTCCTAAGCCTTTTAAACAACTTCAACAGATTCACCAGATGCTCTTCCTCCGTCTGGGATTTAGCAATCATATCGTCAACATAAACTTCAATCTCTTTATGCATCATGTCATGAAAGAGAGTTGTCATCGCACGCTGATATGTTGCCCCAGCATTTTTCAAACCAAAGGGCATCACCTTGTAGCAAAATGTTCCCCACGGCGTTATGAAAGTAGTCTTCTCCATATCCTCTGGCGCCATTTTAATTTGATTGTAGCCTGAAAAGCCATCCATGAAGGAGAATACAGAGTATTGAGCGGTATTATCAACTAACACGTCAATGTGAGGAAGTGGAAAATCGTCTTTGGGGCTAGCTTTATTCAAATCTCTATAATCCACGCACATTCGAACCTTGCCATCTTTCTTTGGCACCGGTACGATGTTAGCAACCCATGAGGGATACTTCGTCACAGCCAGGAAACCAGCGTCCCACTGTTTCTGAACCTCCTCTTTGATCTTCATTGCCATATCTGGTCGAGTTCTGCGAAGTTTTTGTTTGACAGGCGGGCAGTCTTCTTTCAGTGGCAGGCGATGCACAACCATATCAGTATCGAGCCCTGGCATATCTTGATACGACCAAGCGAATACATCATTATACTCCCGGAGCATTTCAACCAGTTTTCGCTTGATATCACTCTGCAGTGCGGCTCCGATACGAATATTTTTCTCAACCCCTTCCGACCCCAAATTGATAATTTCGATAACCTCGTCGTGAGGCAGAATGGCTCTTTCCTCTTGCTTCACCAACCAAGACAGTTCTTCAGGAACGTCGCTATCTTCGACAACCTCTTCTTCGGTCTGGAATACCGGGTGCTCGAAGTCGGGACGAGTCATAGGTGGTTCAAGGATGTCATCTGAAAATGTTATCCTGCAAAAGAAAGGGTTAAGTGCTTCAAAATGCGTATAAAGCGGATAACCACGTTGCCATTTTATTGAAAAATATAAAACAAGAAAGACAGGGATTACAGTATTTGCACATGAAAAAAACGCCATTTATTTAATGATTAACGAAGCAATGTTTATAACAACACAGCCCTAAGCAAATCCTGATGCCCCGGGCAAGACATCAGATTGTTCAACAATTAATAAAGCAAAGCATTACTGTTTAAAGGTCACAGGAACAAGCTCCTGAATGGACCAGTTGCACAGTCCTTGTCCTGGCGTGCTTGGCTGAATCCAGGCATCCATATCACAGTCGCTGTCCCCTTCATCGGATTCTGAAGCAGCGTTGACAGATTCATGGCATACTCCACTGGCAGAGATGGTGATTGACTTTCTGAAATGAGGGGCCCCCACAGCCGGAGTTGATGACGATGGTCGGTACCCCAGTCCGAACCGGTCCATTTTCACAGGAATGTCCAATACTTTGCCCCAGCCCGTGGCTTCTCCTGCCTTCACTAGCGCTTGAGCCTCTTTATACGAAGAAACAGCTATCTCTGGCACTTTGCTTGGCCCGGGACCCTTGTCCTTAATGCGCAAACCTTCGAATGCTTGGCATGGCGTCTCGTGGATCTCCCCGTCGACTTCCACATATTTAAACGAAGAAAGATGGCTGACCAGGATGTCTTCTTCTCCGCACACGGTGACTACACTGTCTCCGACCATATACTTTAACTTCTGATGCAGGGTAGACGTGACTGCCCCCGCCCCATGAATCCAAGGTCTTCCCAACAAGCAGCTGTACGCAGGCTGTATATCCATGATATAAAATTCCGTTGCAAACACTTCCGGCCCCACTTGCAGAGGCAAGGTAATTGATCCGAAGACTGTTCTCCGCGTGCCGTCAAACGCTCTGACTACCAAATCACTTGGTGTGCACAAAATCCCTCGAACATCCAGCTTCATCATAGCCTTCTTAGGCAGCACATTCAAAGACGACCCGGTGTCAACCAATACGTGTGACATTGTCGATCCTCTGCACTCAACTGATACATGTAATGCCATATTATGGTCCCTTCCTTTCGGAGTCAAGTCGAAATCAGTAAAGCCCAGACTGTGGCCCGCATTTACATGTGCCAATACTCCTTCTAGCTGGTTCACGGAGACATCCTGTGGTACAAAAGAAGTGTCCAAGACTTTCAGCAAAGCGTTCCTGTGGGCTTCTGAACACAACAGCAATGACAGAATAGATATTTTGGATGGTGTTTGCTGCAGATGCTCCACAATTTTATAATCGCTTTTCCGAATTAAGCGCATGAATTCTTCGACATCCTTAGATGCTGCTTCTTTTTCATTTGCTTGAACCGGAACATTCTCCACCGCTTTCCCCTTTCCTTTCGCTAGCCTTTCGGCTTCCACTTCAGGAGATATAAAGATCCTGCCGCTTCTCGTCATGCCTCCTGAGCCCACAACATTATCCACAATCTCCGCTGACTGCTTGTTAACATCGATTTTAATCCCGTCACAATACACCTCTAGCCCATATGACCATGGGACTGCTCTCGTGTTCTCATACGGGATTGGCCCGGCTTTAGTTATAGTAATCGGGGGCCGCTGAGCTGGTGCTGAAATAGTGATCGTCTTCCTAGGAATTGTCACTGTGGCAACATCACTCCGATTATCCACTACTGCCCCTGCCGGCTCATCAGTTGCTGTTCTATCAAACTGCAATACACCTTCATCAATCAAGGCCTGAATGCCTTTCTTCAAATCCTCACACCCCCCAGACAGGGCCCAACAATCTAAGCAGTACTCATTACAACCCGGGTAAACACCTCCCTGCAACAGTCGGCTTTTTATTTCGCTCAGCGGCGTCTTTAAATCCTCAACATTCATAATCAGATTCAGACCTTCCTCAGTCAGCACGGCATTCGCCCCATGGTTAGGCATGGGTTTCTGGACTATATTCGCACCGGTCGTTCCGAAGTTGATAGACTTGTTGTCCAAGAGATCCTGCACAACGTGCTTAAAAGCATGACAACCTTCTATATCATGGCCCGGGGCCCCCGAATGAAACTCGCAGCACCTATTTGCATCATAGCCGAACGGGGGAGTTCCCGTTATCGGTGCCAAGGTTCTTTTCTCCACCAGATTCAATCCCAACAAGGTCTGCAATAAATCAGCATAGTTAGAGGGAGGTTTCTCAAACACTCTTCTCGGCTTATTACCCTGAAATCTTCGTTGAGCTTGCTGTGCCCCCTGCTGAGGCTGCTGCTGCTGTGGCATTGGTTGCTGCTGAACCTGTTGTTGTTGCTGGATTGGCTGCTGTTGATAAGGAATAGTGACACTCGACACTTGCTGCTGCTGACGATATTGATTTCTTCCCCTGCCTCGGCCTCGGCCTCGGCCTCCAAATACAGCGCTAGCTTCGCCCTGACGGCGCCCACCATAAGCTTTCTTATTACTGCCAGACGCAGCTGCCTCGTCAACTTGGAACTTTCCTTGCTTAATGTTCCGCTCAATCTTTTCACCCATCAAAATCAGATCTGAAAAACTAGCCAGAGACGTATGAAACAACATATCATGAAACAGCCCGGTGAATGTGCCGACAAACATATCGTTCATTTCTTTATCTTCTACAGGAGGACGGACCCTGGCAGCCATATCGCGCCACCTTTGCGCGTATTCTTTAAAACTCTCCCCCTTCTTCTGCGAAAGCCCGGCCAACTGGACCCGATTGGGCGCCAGGTCGCTGTTATATTTGTAATGGGCTACGAACGCCTCTGCTAATTGCTTCCAAGTCTTGATATCAGTGGGCTCCAACCCCATGTACCACTCTAAGGAAGGACCCGATAGACTATCCTGAAAGAAATGCATGAGCATTCTTTCGTCAGTGGAGTATGCAGACATCTTTCTGTAATAAGCTCGTACATGAACCTTCGGACATGTGTCTCCTTTGTACTTATCGAACGCAGGCGCTTTGAACTTGATGGGCACCCTCAGCCCAGGTACCAAGCCCATAGTTGCCATGTCCAGACCCACAGCACTCTGGTTTAGGACTCCTTTCATTTGCTCTTCCAGCATTCTAATCTTTTGAGAATCATCCATCGGCCCTTCAAAACCCCCTCCAGAGAAGGCGTCTTCCTGTTGATCCTCTTGCCACATACCGTTTCCAGCCCCGTATCCATCATACGCATTATTACGTCCAGCTCTGACCTGATTCATTCCCGGAACTCGGCCTCTATTGCCATACCCTTGAACACCTCCAGCAGGACCACCAGCCATAAATCCAGCACCGTTTCCGTTTCCAAAACCTCCGTAGCCCTGATTGACCATACCATAACCATCTTGCCCGAAGCCTTGAGCATTAAAGCCATACTTGCCAGTGTTGTCGAATCCCTGATCGTTGAATCCGAACCCAGCGTTAACAAAGCCATTGCCTCCGAGATTATCTCCCACATTGACATCACCCAGCCCAGCGTTATGGACAGCAGTTTCATTTCCAACTCCGACGTTACCATTCACAGCAGCGGTAGCGTTGTTGACGTTAGCAGCATTCACATTGACGACAGGCGGAGCCACTGGCGTTGGAGTGCCATCTCCATGAGCAGTATCAACCCGGACAGACTGATGATCTTCGTTACCATGACCAGCGTTGCGAGCCAACAGAGGCTGGACCATGGCCTGCAAGTTCTCTTGCCCTTTTGCTATAGCCTCCATGGTCTGCATGAAGAGGGCGAGCTTCTCACGTACATCCTGCATCTCGTTCTGAATCTGGTCCATGACTTTCCGACAGTTGGATCGTGTAGAATAGCGGTGCGGATGTTGATCTGGAATCCTGTTAAGTACCTGATACAGAGCAGGAGATAAGACACCATTCATAGATTACTTGTTATGCAATATGAATATGAATGCAATGCAATGTGTCTGTGCATTAGGGAAGTTCATTCCCCCAGTTCTAGTGCGAAGGTGCCGGTGCAGTGACAGTGTTGACAATAAGAATATCGGAGCTGGATCATAGAAAGCCTCATATATAACAGAGAGAATCAATAAGCCCAGGGTACAATATCACTGAGAGTACAACGATGGCATGACCTCAACCAACAATCCTGGTGATGGTCAGCACTATGCAAATAAAGCATACAAATAATGGAATGATCAGATCCTCCCAAAGGTCTGGTACTCCTCTATCAACTTCTTGGTCTCCGGATGGCTTGGTCGATCGAGCAGCCCTTCAACAAGCTGGTTTCTCTTCTTAAGGACACGGCGTACGTCTTCAGCAGTTTCTTCCCATGCTGCTTCTCCGAAGCAATCTTCTAACTTTCGCTTCTGGGACACTGCTTCATCTCTGGATTTGATTGCCTTGTTTAGTGCATGCTGGACACTATACCGGTTCATCACTTCCTCCTCACACTTCTTGATGCTAGACTTCAACTTCTCTTCGAGGTCGGAAATTTGCTGCTTTAGCTTATCTTCCCTCTTCTTGTTGTTGGTGAGTGTAGCATTCCAAGTCTTATTGCAAGAAGATATCTCTCGGTGTGCTGCGTCAAGCGCCTTCTTTTTGGCTTCCAGCATGTCATGGGAGCTTCTGAACTCTTGCCCCAGACGTTCGCGCTTTTTCTTTTCCTCGGTCAACTCAGCTCCTAACCTGTTTACCAGCTCAATCTGTTGTTGGAAAGCATATACGGCCTTGTTCTTCTCACTGCGTGCTTGGGCTAACTCTTGCTCTAACCCTTCGTTAATCTTCATTAAGGCTTCTTTCTCCCTCACAACTTGTTCATAGGCTTCCCTAGAAACAGTAGTTGGCTCCGCTACCGGAATAGGAACAAGGATTGGTGCATCTGGAAACGGCATCTTCAATTGACTAGCCCTCTCCTGAATCCAAACTCTATAAGGTGCATAGGCCTGACAGTCATTCTTTCCTAACAACGGCTTCCCTTTGTGGTTAATACTCGTCCAGGCATGTCGCAACTTGGCTAATAACTCCCCCTTCACGTCACCGGTGAAGTACAGAGATTCCTGTACTTCCTCCTCCTGAGGTGGATTCTTTAGCGCATATCCGAACTGGCGAATGAATAGAGAAGGGTTGTAATTGATACACCCTTTTCTTCCTATCAACGGTACATTAGGGTACCCAGAACAACTGAAGATGAGCTCGGATCCCAACAAATCTCTATCAAACCACTCCATATCTTCCGACGATAGCCTCATCAGACGCTCTGGCCAACCAACTGGAACTGTAGTCTCTGCAGCAGATCCTCTCTTAGGAAGGTGACTCTCAAACCACATACTCAACAAGGGCACACACAGATGAACATTCTTCCCTCTTCCCTTCTCATTCTTGTAGTGCAGTGAATGGTAGAGATCTCCGAGTAAGGTAGGTACAGGATTACCAGCGGCGAACAAGTAGAAAGCATCGAAGTCCACAAAATCTGGTATATTGGGGAACAGTACTATGCCATAAATGCACAAGGCCAACACAGCATTGAAAGCAACCCAGCACCCGCTCTTGGCATACTCTTGGGCTTTACCAACTAAGAACTGAAATGAGAATCCTGGAACTCCACGGGAAACAGTAGTCACAAGTTCAGAAGCATCAACATGCAAGGCTTTTGCCAATTCCTCCGGCTTGGGTTTGGCATCATAATGAACGAATGGAACCTGGTTCTGCACAGGCAGCTCAACATACTCAGCGTACTCCTCCAAGGTTGGTCCCATAATAAAATCGGAGAACGTAAAACACCTCAAAGCAGGGTCGTAGAATTGCATCAAAGCATACAGCCCATCTAACTCTACCTCTGTAGGTTTGCACACCAATCTCAGTAATCTACCATAACTCATCCGGAAACTCCTACGAACACCCTCATCAGCAAGAGAGATCAACCCCAGTAAAGGCACAATATCAGGCGTAGGCAATTTGTAAGCAACTGTTCTCCTTAGGCTAGTCATGACCAAATACTCAGAAGTCTGGGCACTAGAACTAGGGAAATGCAAATGCACCTGCAGCACAGACACACGTTAGTGAAATGCAAATGATAATGAATATGCAGGGATGCAATGCAAGTAACATTCAACAGGGACCAAAGCTGCAGCTGAATAGCCTAAACCCAATCAAGAAAGGTCTCAGATAGACCATCCAGAAGTCATCAACCCTGGTCTCAGATAGACCTAAAATAGAACTCCAACACTGGTCTCTGATAGACCCCATAATCATAACTCACTGGTCTCTGATAGACCTCAAATCCCATCTATAACTGGTCTCTGACAGACCTCAGAATACATCTCCAAATGGTCTCTGACAGACCTCACAATACATCCCCCAACTGGTCTCTGACAGACCTCAGAATAAATCTCCACATGGTCTCTGACAGACCTCAGAATAAATCTCCACATGGTCTCTGACAGACCTCAGAATAAATCTCCACATGGTCTCTGACAGACCTCAGAATAAATCTCCATAAATAACCAAGATCTCTGATCAAGAAATAGCCGGTAGTCTGGAGGTCTAGTTACCTGCATAACCCTGAATCCCCTCACAGGTGGGTGGCCCTATAACTGGCACAAGGTACGGCATCCTATGCGGTCGCCGGCGTCACAGACTTTCAGGGTTGATGATACGATTCCCAGAAGGAGTGGCATCATCAATTCCTGAAGAGGCCTCACTCAGCCAACTTCCAAATGATCGGTCCCCAGAGTCGACAATCCAACTAACCAGCAACCCACGCCAACCAAAGGAAGGGGCAGGAGGCCAACCAGAGGAACCTCGTCTGAGTGTAGATTTCATGGGACACCAAAGCGAGCAAAGCAAGCGGGCGCCCACTAATTTCTACTCTAATTCTAGGTGCACTCAAGCCCAGGTCCGGCTTATCTCTCAATATCAGAACACCCGTCACACCCCAGATACAGCAATAATAAACAGTATATATAAAGCTGGAAAATACAGGGTTAGAAATATACAATAACTCCATACAAAATCCTCGACGGGAAAACAAGCGTTAGGATTGACTCTCTCAAGGGACATTGGATCCCAAATGCATAAGGACTATCGCAGTCCTTAGCAGCCAGGGGACGTTGGATCCCCAGCAGAGTCGCCAGCTGTCGCTACTGCGAAAATCGGCGCCGGCTGAACAGAAGAGTCGCCACCGTGCGTTATTTATCCCACGGGAGGGAAAGGAAACGCTCAGAGTAAACCTCGCACAACACGGGAAAGGTATGGTCATCGCAACCAAAACCTGGGTTCGGGAGTCGGTTACGCAAGGGGAAGGTATTAGCACCCCTCACGTCCGTCGTACTCGACGGGATCCACGCTTGTTTTCGGGTATGGATTGTTATTCTATCTACTCTAAAGGTCTGGGGTTAAAAGAAAAGAAAATGAAAATAAAAATGACTCGGCAAAGTATCGCACTTTATGCCTACGTATTCCCGTCTGGAACGAGAAATCAGAGTCAACGTAGTTCGCCTACCTACGGGAAAGGAGGGGAAGGTTGCTCGCTAGGATATCGCATCCTATGCCTACGTACTTCCACACAGCATGGAAGATCAGAGCAAACGTAGTTCGGGCCACGGAAGACACAAGCTTGTCTTGATTGATTTTATTCCTTCTGAAAAAAGGTTTTTCTGATTAACAGTCCAAGAGGACAAAAATGACGTCTTGATGGGTTCACATTCTTTTACGAAAGAAGTGTCTTTTATTGTGTTTGAAATCTTTATGTGTTTTTCTGTTTGTTTTGAGAAAGAAAGAGACAGAACTCTAACCTACGGTTGCGAAGGGAAACAAACTATCCTAATGTTATCATGCATGGGTTAAGACCTAGTGTCTATCATGCTCCTCTCTTGCGCAGAGAGAAACAGAGATCCTAAGGGATAGGCAGAAACAGAAACAATATCAGATATATACAGTAAAGCAGTAAAATGCATGGATGCAACAATACAAGCGAGGCAAGGGAGTCCCACTCAACCTCGAACCTAGAAAACAATAGGCAAAAGTGAACAGGCTTCACTTTCAACCCAACGGGGTAAACAGCAAACAATACAGTTCAGAAAACCAATCAATACATCCACAAATGAAATACAGCAAAAGAAACAGCATCAGCAGCTCTGAATCAACAACTGGCTTCAAGTAACCTCCAATCAGCTACAGGCTTCAACAAGCATAAATCTCCATCTTCATGGCCTTCAGACAAGGGCTTTGATCATCAGTCTTCCATCTGCAATGGCTTTTCTTCAAGCTCAAACCTCCAGGATGAGGGATCAGTCACCAGAGTGAATTGGGTGTTAAGCAATCAGCTGACTACCAAAGGTGGTGAACAGACTGCTTCTAACACAAGAGACATTTTCTCTCAAGAGTTCTATCTCATAGACACTATCACCAAGCCTTCCAAAGGAAGGGGGTGAGTGTCTTAGAGAGACTCTGAATCACAGAGAAGAATGGATGCAGACAAGGCAATCCATGTTTGAGAAACAATCATTCTAATATAGAGCTCTGCCTAGCTCCTAAACCCTAGTCTCCTCAGCAACTGATAGCAGGAAACTCCTCCTCAACTCTGGCAGTTGATCTTCAGTCTTTGACTCTCCAATGGTCTTCATCTCCACAAATCTTCAGCTTCCCCAGGGCCCCAGACAAACCCAATACCCAATCAAACAATCAACAAACCCCAGAGGGCACACCACACCAGACAGCAGATGTACAGACAGTAATAATATCAGTAGGGGAATCCTAATTGTTCTCTAAGGGATCTAATAACTACCCATAGCCCCTATAGTCCCATAACTAAACTAGTTAAATCCTAAGTCCTAGGGGAAATGAAATCAAATTCCTAAGTTGTCACCTAAAAACCCTAGTTTTGTTCATTATATTCAAGCATTTATTAATCACCTAAAATTAACCTCTAAAAATGGGAACTAAAATATTTCTACAAGCTTAACATCTCATCTAAACAATATGAAAAGAATGATCAAAAAATATTAAAGTATGTGAGAGAACAAAAATCATAAAAATAATGCATGAAATGAATCTATTTATTATGACATTTATTTAGAAAATATGAAAAAAATATGAAATAAAACTAAAAATGAAATTTTATTTTCCTATAATATTCTAGACATTTTAATGAAAACATGGTAAAAAGAATGGATTAAAAAACATTTTTTATGAATTATTTATGAATTTTCAAAAATTAGTAAAATATTAAAATGAAATTAAGAAAATTAAATGAATTAAATGAATGAGGGGGGTGCATTCAGTAGGCGCGCTCAGTTCATTATTGTATGGGCCAGACAGGGTAGGGTGCAGATAGCGTTTGGACAAGGCCCAGAATTCTCAGCAACAAAGGAAAATAAAAGAAGCGCCAGGGGGGTGAGAAAAGCAACAGATATCACGTTCAATATTGGTTTGGGCCTAACTCTGGGGTGGGAATAGCATCACAAGCTGAGGCCCGCCCGTTTCAATTAATGAAACGGTGCGTTTGGCACCCAGTCAATTCCCTCCAAATTGAAATCAAATGCTGGCCACACGATCTCGCCCATAGTCAAAGGTCCAACTACAAATGGAAGGCCATGATTATGTCTTCCCCAAAGGACCTGCAACCTAGGGTTTCAACTCCACCATGGCAGCCATGCACGAGTAACTTTCTCCCTCTCTGTTCTCACTCCACACGCAATGAATCCTCATGATGTAAACATGAAATCTATTCCAAATCTCTCCCTCTACAAGCTTAGGGCATCAATTCACTTTGAAATTCACCACATCAACAAATTCGATTGAATCAACCTTCGGCCTCCATTGAAATGCACTGGTATAAACCTTCACCATTCTTCCTCAGACTTAGCCTAAATTAAACTACATCTAATGGAGACTAACACATGCTATCAAGTTGCAATTATAACACACTCATCCAAGAGATTCGAACACAAACAGATTATGGCACCTGTCACTAACCATCACTAAATCTCTCCAAATTCTTCTAACTTACTCTCCTAACCACCTAGATCAATTCTACACTAACAAAATCAGGTCTAACTAACTGGATCAAACAGTTTGGATGAAAACTTACCTTGTAAGAAATCTTGAGAAACAGCTATGGAGATTGATGATTTGAGACCTCCAAGGCTTGAATCTTGATCCAATTACTCAGGTATGAATTCTGTATGCAGTGTTGTGATGATTCTTTGCTTGAATTTTGCTGTCCAACAGAATTTGCAGTTTTGAGGTTCTTGAAGATGATGCACGAAAATGAATCCTAACCACCAAGTATTTGCTTCAATTATGATCTATGATGATGATTGAATAAGATTGAATTGAAGTGGATGAAAATTGGTGAGGAATTTGTGAGATTTGGAATGAAACTTCAATGAAAAGTAAGAGAAAAATTTGTGAAATTCTTGGTGCAAATGAGGCCAACCCTTGATCAATGCACATTTCATGAATATATAGACCCCAAATGAACATTCTAGATCCATCTTGCACATTCCCTTGTTTTCAACTTTTGATCCATTTTGATTATGTTTCTTAAATGATAAGCAACCATGGATAACTTCATTTTTTCCTTCTAAACTCAAAAAAGTGTGTGAACCATTGTTCTTAGAATTGTTTTTCCATTCAAAATCATATATTGGAAGTCTCCATTTGGACTTGTAAATCTCCCAAACCATTTTCCAACTTGAAATTATTCACTTTATAAGCCTTTTTAGTTCATATTTTGACCAATTGTGTAACTCCATGCTATGAGCCTCTCCAATAACTTGTGACCTTCTTTCTAGACTTAAAATCCCATTTGGAGCAAGTTTGATGTTGTAAGTTTTTCCATTTGAGGCCTCCTTGTATGAGTTTTGGGTATAGGTTAAAATGACCTGTAATTCACAAATGCCCAAAATACCCTTTGCTTGTCAAGACCATAAGTTGAGTTCTCCACATCATATGAAGGCATACCATACCATTCTAGAAAGCTAAGACAATGAGGAACAACTCTTATGTTGACCAAGAATTCATTTGAAATCTCCTTGAGGGGCAAAACTAGCTTGGAAGTCAAGTCACTTTCACAGACAAAAATTCAGACACCCCAGATGACCTGTAACTTGTAAGGACCATAACTTGAGTTCTATAAATCTCCTTGAGGTCTTCCACCACTCAAATTAAAGGTCTTGAGATCCTCTACAAGTTTCATGTTGGCCAAGAAGCCATTTGAAGCTAGCATTTTGACTTATCTTGCTTGGAAATTTGACCTAAACTAGGGGATTTTACAGAGAAACCCTAATTTAGTAACTCCTCTTCTCCTTGATTTCTCTTGAATTCTCCTTGTCATATCTCCATATCCTTCTTTATATGCTCAATGATGATCCCCACATCTCTCCAATAGACTTGAATGCCCTCCTAAGTCAGTCAATTGACCTAGGGTTGACCTAGGGTTGACCCAGATGAAACCCTAGTTGACTGTCTTCCACTATAGCTCTTGTGCTTTCATCAATGACTTGCTTTCTTCTCCAAATGACTTTGTAAGTCTCTCAAGATGTCTAGATGCTCTCCATGCTTTCATTTCACATCTCACAACCCTCTTGTTGATCCTCAGATACCCTCAGCTAGGAGATGGACTCAAGGCTTGATCTGCTGAACTCCTTGCTTTCAAATTCTTTCCTGATGACTTGAATGGGATTGAATTGGAATAATAACCTCTTGCTAGGCCTCTAGAGATGAAAATAATGATTGGTCCCCTGTTGAATGACTTGCTATGCTTATGCTATGCAGATGGTTAGTCTATGTACATGACTCTATATGCAAATGCTAATGATAATGAAACATGAATCCAAGGAATAAGGTTGAGCAAATTTTAGGGTGCAACACTATCTATCTATCTATCTATCTATCTATCTATCTATCTATCTATCTATCTATCTATCTATCTATCTATCTATCTATCTATCTATCTATCTATCTATCTATCTATCTATCTATCTATCTATCTATCTATCTATCTATCTATCTATCTATCTATCTATCTATCTATCTATCTATCTATCTATCTATCTATCTATCTATCTATCTATCTATCTATCTATCTATCTATCTATCTATCTATCTATCTATCTATCTATCTATCTATCTATCTATCTATCTATCTATCTATCTATCTATCTATCTATCTATCTATCTATCTATCTATCTATCTATCTATCTATCTATCTATCTATCTATCTATCTATCTATCTATCTATCTATCTATCTATCTATCTATCTATCTATCTATCTATCTATCTATCTATCTATCTATCTATCTATCTATCTATCTATCTATCTATCTATCTATCTATCTATCTATCTATCTATCTATCTATCTATCTATCTATCTATCTATCTATCTATCTATCTATCTATCTATCTATCTATCTATCTATCTATCTATCTATCTATCTATCTATCTATCTATCTATCTATCTATCTATCTATCTATCTATCTATCTATCTATCTATCTATCTATCTATCTATCTATCTATCTATCTATCTATCTATCTATCTATCTATCTATCTATCTATCTATCTATCTATCTATCTATCTATCTATCTATCTATCTATCTATCTATCTATCTATCTATCTATCTATCTATCTATCTATCTATCTATCTATCTATCTATCTATCTATCTATCTATCTATCTATCTATCTATCTATCTATCTATCTATCTATCTATCTATCTATCTATCTATCTATCTATCTATCTATCTATCTATCTATCTATCTATCTATCTATCTATCTATCTATCTATCTATCTATCTATCTATCTATCTATCTATCTATCTATCTATCTATCTATCTATCTATCTATCTATCTATCTATCTATCTATCTATCTATCTATCTATCTATCTATCTATCTATCTATCTATCTATCTATCTATCTATCTATCTATCTATCTATCTATCTATCTATCTATCTATCTATCTATCTATCTATCTATCTATCTATCTATCTATCTATCTATCTATCTATCTATCTATCTATCTATCTATCTATCTATCTATCTATCTATCTATCTATCTATCTATCTATCTATCTATCTATCTATCTATCTATCTATCTATCTATCTATCTATCTATCTATCTATCTATCTATCTATCTATCTATCTATCTATCTATCTATCTATCTATCTATCTATCTATCTATCTATCTATCTATCTATCTATCTATCTATCTATCTATCTATCTATCTATCTATCTATCTATCTATCTATCTATCTATCTATCTATCTATCTATCTATCTATCTATCTATCTATCTATCTATCTATCTATCTATCTATCTATCTATCTATCTATCTATCTATCTATCTATCTATCTATCTATCTATCTATCTATCTATCTATCTATCTATCTATCTATCTATCTATCTATCTATCTATCTATCTATCTATCTATCTATCTATCTATCTATCTATCTATCTATCTATCTATCTATCTATCTATCTATCTATCTATCTATCTATCTATCTATCTATCTATCTATCTATCTATCTATCTATCTATCTATCTATCTATCTATCTATCTATCTATCTATCTATCTATCTATCTATCTATCTATCTATCTATCTATCTATCTATCTATCTATCTATCTATCTATCTATCTATCTATCTATCTATCTATCTATCTATCTATCTATCTATCTATCTATCTATCTATCTATCTATCTATCTATCTATCTATCTATCTATCTATCTATCTATCTATCTATCTATCTATCTATCTATCTATCTATCTATCTATCTATCTATCTATCTATCTATCTATCTATCTATCTATCTATCTATCTATCTATCTATCTATCTATCTATCTATCTATCTATCTATCTATCTATCTATCTATCTATCTATCTATCTATCTATCTATCTATCTATCTATCTATCTATCTATCTATCTATCTATCTATCTATCTATCTATCTATCTATCTATCTATCTATCTATCTATCTATCTATCTATCTATCTATCTATCTATCTATCTATCTATCTATCTATCTATCTATCTATCTATCTATCTATCTATCTATCTATCTATCTATCTATCTATCTATCTATCTATCTATCTATCTATCTATCTATCTATCTATCTATCTATCTATCTATCTATCTATCTATCTATCTATCTATCTATCTATCTATCTATCTATCTATCTATCTATCTATCTATCTATCTATCTATCTATCTATCTATCTATCTATCTATCTATCTATCTATCTATCTATCTATCTATCTATCTATCTATCTATCTATCTATCTATCTATCTATCTATCTATCTATCTATCTATCTATCTATCTATCTATCTATCTATCTATCTATCTATCTATCTATCTATCTATCTATCTATCTATCTATCTATCTATCTATCTATCTATCTATCTATCTATCTATCTATCTATCTATCTATCTATCTATCTATCTATCTATCTATCTATCTATCTATCTATCTATCTATCTATCTATCTATCTATCTATCTATCTATCTATCTATCTATCTATCTATCTATCTATCTATCTATCTATCTATCTATCTATCTATCTATCTATCTATCTATCTATCTATCTATCTATCTATCTATCTATCTATCTATCTATCTATCTATCTATCTATCTATCTATCTATCTATCTATCTATCTATCTATCTATCTATCTATCTATCTATCTATCTATCTATCTATCTATCTATCTATCTATCTATCTATCTATCTATCTATCTATCTATCTATCTATCTATCTATCTATCTATCTATCTATCTATCTATCTATCTATCTATCTATCTATCTATCTATCTATCTATCTATCTATCTATCTATCTATCTATCTATCTATCTATCTATCTATCTATCTATCTATCTATCTATCTATCTATCTATCTATCTATCTATCTATCTATCTATCTATCTATCTATCTATCTATCTATCTATCTATCTATCTATCTATCTATCTATCTATCTATCTATCTATCTATCTATCTATCTGTCTATCTATCTATCTATCTGTCTATCTATCTGTCTATCTATCTATCTGTCTATCTATCTATCTATCTATCTATCTATCTATCTATCTATCTATCTATCTATCTATCTATCTATCTATCTATCTATCTATCTATCTATCTATCTATCTATCTATCTATCTATCTATCTATCTATCTATCTATCTATCTATCTATCTATCTATCTATCTATCTATCTATCTATCTATCTATCTATCTATCTATCTATCTATCTATCTATCTATCTATCTATCTATCTATCTATCTATCTATCTATCTATCTATCTATCTATCTATCTATCTATCTATCTATCTATCTATCTATCTATCTATCTATCTATCTATCTATCTATCTATCTATCTATCTATCTATCTATCTATCTATCTATCTATCTATCTATCTATCTATCTATCTATCTATCTATCTATCTATCTATCTATCTATCTATCTATCTATCTATCTATCTATCTCTTTAATAGTTGTTCTTGCAATATATCGATTTCATTGTCATTTCGATTGAAAACTATTTTTTAAACTATTTTTCAAAGTGTTATTTTTGATATAATCATAATCCCTTTAATTTTGATTGGCTTTTAACATTAACAAAATACATTGAATTTCCAAACGTTATCGATCGCATACAGAGTGTTGGATAAATTGCCTTTGAGTATTTTTATTGCTTTGTGTTCATTAGAAATAAGCTTTATGAATATCTTTGCAGTCGATTGATCCGTGAGTTAATCGTTGTTGAACAATTTGTGCTCATTATCATTCAATATGTTTACATTACGCTTATCTGAGCTTTTCGATAGTAGGTTCGATTACACGATTCAATTCGGGTTGTATCCGTTGTGCCATTAAACTTTTGAAAATCTGTTGTTTTTTCAAAAGTTCTGTTTTTACATTTGTGATCTATTCACCCCTATAGATCGAAGCCTATCATCTAACACTCTCATTAGCGAACCGCCTCCTTCACCACCTTTACAAAAAATCCAATTCATCGATGAAGGATCATAAAGAATCATACACACAGTTATACGAGATTTTTTTTGATGTAATTCATGCTTCTCTTGTTCCTTGCATTAGTGGACTGACACAAGAGGAAAATGGATGAGGCTTCCCTGAAATGGGTCATCTTATAGCAAGTGCATATGAAAGAGTCAGGATTGATTTTGATAAGATACAGTTTTTCAGAAACATTTTTTCCACTACACACTGCCCCACCTCAAAATCCAAATGATTGTATTACATGTATTAGATGACTTTAAAAAATGCGATACTTTATTCAAGTTTATTTGAAATCAGAATGACTTATACCAATGACATCACTGGAGTGGAAAACTCATTTAACAAGAGAAGTTGAAACTTAACCAGATCATTTTTTGGAGAGGATGCAAGAATTTACCAGGTTGAGCAAGATTGAAAGAGAAACAAATAAATAAAAGTCAGAGACGTAACCACCCGTACGTATAGATTTAGACGGTGACACGTGTTTCTATTTATTTTAGTTTTTATTCAACAATGTATTATGTGGTTAGACAAGTTTTGTATGTATTCTTGTCTTAATGTTAATGATATCAAATATATACATTTTCATAAATTTCATTCTCTGTTTCAGTTTCCAAAATATTTCTCTATTTTCTATTCCAAAATAGGCTTTGTTTCATATTCACCCCAAATATTTACGAAGAAGTCCAAGGAAAGTACAGAAGAATCTAAACTTGTAATCAACATGCATGGAGTCAAAATAAAAGGAGTTGTTTTAGAAGAGAATGTGTAACACCCTATTTCCCTAAATCGGCATTTTAAGAAAATAATTCATTGTAACTAAACAAATAAAGTGTCACGCATATTTCACCATAAAATAAAAGAACCAAAATTAACACTTCTGGAAATAGGCAATGGAAAAACCAAACGTTTAACATATGAATCTCAACAACAATGAATGAGAAAGTGGTTCAACAATCCCCAAAAGAAATAAGACATGCAACAAAAGAAAACATAGAACAACATGTTCCATAGTGTTACATATCAGAGCGACTCAACCAAGACTTGAATGATAAATAACTAAAGAGGCACAACGGCATCCTCTAGCATCAACAAACATAAAAGGGTGAGAATACATTCATATATAGATAACTTGCATAAACAACAAGGATAGATAAGTAACATGTTATTAGTCTCACAATTCATATCAACTACTAGAACAACATTGATAATATAAACTCATACAAAACACCTCAATCGACTCACACAATCAACTACTCATTCGCATTAACTCATATAAGCAAATAACTCATACTCAATGCAGATATGTATGCAATGTACGAATCCTAAATTTGGTCCATGCTCATCACAATCCCTTCTCTGAACCAGACTCCAATTCAACTATATATGCATGTGGTACCAAGTGTTTTTTATTATCAGAGGTTTTTATTAATTTACATCCCGCCATGGTCCCCTCTCGGTATCGGACCGCCCCAAGGCCCCTTCTCTGAACTAGGCAACTCATGAATGTATGTAATGCGACTCAACTCTATCAATATTAATCACGGTCTCCTCTCTGAATTGGACTCATCACATCTTAATCATTACTCTTTCATGGTCACTCACCTTGAAACCCAATAATTCTCATTATCAATCAATTTATTACAACTCAACATAAACTCAAAAATTTCATGCATAATCGTTATCAATTCGATAAAATGCATCAATTCACATCAAACAAAAACACATAATCTCAAAAATAACATAACAATATTGATTAATCGTCAAAATAACATATTGTCACATAATCAACTCGAAAATAACTCAATTCTACGATATCACCCTCGTCGGGCAACATACACCTTGCTGGGTGAGCGTTCCCTAGACGAACTTTTCTCTCATTACGCATGCATCCTATAAACTAGAGTTCCATACTCTGCATATCTCGTTGGGCAAGACATCGCTCGCTGGGCGAAGCTCATCCTCGTTGGGCTAGATTGCTCATACTAGAACCTAGAAAACACGGTTTCCACCATTTAAGTCATATTAAAGCTCCAATTTTGACCCCAATCGATCCCAAACACACTAAATTCATTCATACACGTTAATATCATATTAAAACACTCAAATAGGAACATATTAACATATATTACAATGATTTGATTCATAATCGTTATCACCTTCAACAATTGCAACACAACTCATAAGAACACCAAATTTCAGAATTCGATAGAATAGATTCACATGAAATTGACATGAAATTAGTACACAAAAATTAATATAAAATACATAGATCATGAAAGAGTCCTACAAAAACTTATCTTAAGCTCTAAATTATTCAACCATGGTAAAAAAAGGGAAATCTCAAAGAAGGAGGGTAAGGAACCCTCTCTATCCACTTTGCCTAAGCACCCATACATGAATAATTTTCCCACTTACCTTAGATTTAAAGATTCTTTAAGCTTTGGTTATGGTGTCTCCTCCTAGCTCTCCCTCTTCCAAACCTTTGCTTGCCTCTTCTCTCAAAATTGCTCTTATTTCTCGTACAGCAAAATAAACCTCTTTTCTCCCAATTTTTCTATTTAAACTAGACAAATAAACCTAATTACTTGTTTCTAATATTACTCATGATAACCCCATATCTTGTTAATTACTCTCACACCTCAAATTTCCACTAACTTCTATTTTCTACCCCAAACCCTATTTTCTCAATTTAAATAATTAAATTAATTAAAATTGAATAAAACTCTCATTTTTATTTTTAAAGAGTGTGTTATCTCCTCTTAGGCCATCAACCCTCAAACACATAAAATAAAGTAATTCATTAACACATCACAAATTTAATTAAAATAACACAAATTAATTAAATACCAAAAATGAGGTGTTACAGAAGGCCGATGGTTCGGCTGGAGGTCCTCCCACCATGGAACCACCTAAAGAGGTGAAAAAGAAGAAACTGAGGAAGACAGACGATGTATCATCAAAGGAACCATTGTCTATGTCCGACATCAGCGGGAAAGGAAAGGATGGTGAGAAAATAACTCTGAAGTCAATGATGTTTCTGAAAATTATGCTAAATTAAGGAAGTTTTTGGCGTTGTGCTTATTCAAATGATTGTATCAGTTGATGTTCAAAGTAATGTCAACAAAACCGTCTAAAAGAAATACGTGAAATGTGGTTGAAAGTGTGCCAAAGATTATTACTAAAGTTCCCAAAAATAAGGATGTAGATTTTGAGAACTTGACCCAAACCCTAGACTTTATTCATGCATATGATGAGCCCCCTAGGACAGATAATACTAAAAATATTTCGAATAAAAATCTCATACAAGTTTCTACTGTTAGTGTTGTAGACATTTTCATAGCGGATATTCTGAATGGCAATCGTATGGTGATTGAGGACTCTAGTTATAAAGAGACCCTAGCTAGTCAAGGTAATAATATTGATAGTGACGCTGACAACACTAAAGTTAACAAGCCGCATTCAAATGAAGAAAAATATGTTGACTCAAACTTTGATGATAGTAAAGGATCTGGGAATGAGAAGTTGCTGATGAAGAAGATCGGATGATGGAAAAGACGAATGGTGAATTTGAGACCATTATAGAGAACTGATCATAAGGGACTACTATTTATGAAAACCAGGAAACAAATTTGGAAGATAAAGATGTGTTGGACAACCTTTCCAACATGTTAGAGATAGAGTCTCCAACTCAGAAATATAATAATGTTGTGGCCCTTGAAAATAATGTTGAACATGATGCTGAGAACATTGTTACTAACAACCTTAGTAATTTTTTAAGTGATAATGATCATGTTCATGAAGATGTTGAGACACATACTATTGAAGCGCTTGTTGATCCTGTTAATACCAATACTAAGAAGAAGCCTGTAAAGAAAAGAAAAAAAGAAATTAGATAAGATAAAGCTATTCTCAAACCTAAGAAGACCCCCCCATAAAAAGGGTATCCACTCCAACCATGGCTAAGAAAAAGGCTAATAGGAAAGAGTTCTCAGGAAACAAGAAAAGGTTATTGTAGCTGTTGAAAAGTGTGCTACTAAGAAGAAAGTCACTCCAAAAATAAAGGTTGCTCATGTTGTGTACATTGTTGAAAATGACTTGGATAATGTTTTGGCAATATTGTGTTAGGTTATGTCAACAAGAATCGAAGTATTGTTTTGGGAAATAAGGACCTGTCTAACATTCATGTTGTTCATATGGACAAAATTTCCTCTATTTTGAAGAAAGTTTTTTTGAATGGAAGCATGTATATCATAGAAGGATTTCCCCTAGTAGATTTATTGGATGATGCTCATGTTATAAAAACTATGACTGGTCTAACTCCTTTTTATCCTCAACTTAAGAAATAGTTTATTGTCAACATTCTTAACGAATTTAACAAGCCTAGAAGTAGAGACTACAAGAAGGTTCATGTTCGTGGCTGCTGCATTGGTTTCTTTCCTTCTATAATCAACGAATATCTAGGTGGAAGCAAGTTGATAACGACTGATAAGGTACCTCCCATAAATATTATTGCACAAAAAATTATGGGTAGATGTATGAAGATTTGTCTTGCAAAGCATTACTGCCTACTGTCAGCCTAAGTGTCAAGTATACAATCCATAACTGTATTGGAATCTCTAATTGGGCTTCTACAAACCACATATTCGCCTCAAATATTTTAAAAAAAATGCAAATAGAGGTTTATTTAGAAATATATTTTCGAATGCACCATAATTTCACAAATTTCACACAACGAAATAAGGTGTGTTTAGAAGTACATCTCCAGAATATCCCCTAAGATGAGATTGAATTTCTAAGGTCCATATTATCCTAAATCTTGTATAAATGAGTCTCTCATCTCATATATATATATATATATATATATATATATATATATATATATATATATATATATATATATATATATATATATATATATATATATATATATATATATATATATATATATATATATATATATATATATATATATATATATATATATATATATATATATATATATATATATATATATATATATATATATATATAAAATCACATCACACCAAAGTGAATATATTTGGCAAATCGTATTTGTCTACTTCAACGGCGTGAACGCCTCATTTGAATTTAAGGTCACAGAGTATACCTCTCTTGTAAATTTGAAATCCATATCAGAAAATCTTCTAGAATACTCAGACAATCAAAAAGTTGTCAAACTCGGATACCGTTCACCCTTGATTGACAATGAAGGAAACATTCTATTTAGCAAGTTTGAGCTGAAAATGGACGAAGATTTAAAGTTTATGTGAAGTACATTTCACCATTATAAAATAAAAGGCTTGATCTGGCTAGATGCAAAAATTGCGAAATCCACCAAAAATATTTTGAAGATGTTGAAACATCTTGTTGGATGATGAAATATATTGTTCGATTTATGTTAACGATTATTTATGTATTATTTATGTATGCCATAACAACTATCGATGCTAATTCATCTCTACTTTTGTATTTATTTTTGGTTCTGTAGGTTTTGAAAATCCACTTCCTGAAGATATTCAAAAATGTATTTTCGAATTTAATTTAATTATAACATTAGGACATAATTTTAAAACGAAAAATTTGTGTAGGTCCGAAAATGCATTTTTAAATTTTAAAAATAATTTTAATTTTTTATTAAGATGGAGAAACAATATAAATAAAGCAATGCCCAAATGCATTGGTTATTTTGAACTCCTTTTTTTATTTTTATTTTTTTATTTTATTTTATTTTATTTTTTTTAAGTTTGCTATGAACAATTGGTTATATAAATGTATAAAAATTGTAAATATTTTATAAGTGTCTTTTTTTTTTAATCATATTTTAGTTTATAAAAATAATTGTGTAATGAAGATATAGTTTGAACTAAATTGCCAGTGCCGAATAACATAGACATTTGCGAATATCTTTGAAACTTGGACACACTTAAAATTATAATAGTTCTTACATTCAGAAACTACAAATACTGTTTTCACTTTTATGTATATAGACAAACATATAAATGTGTGTCGACTATTTAGAATGCAGCTCACTAGGTACGAGATATCTAGTGTTGACTAAAAGTAGTATGATTTCAAAATTGTCACTTTCAGCTAATAGCAAGTAGACAAGATTGAATTAATACCGATTAGCTCCATCCCAACCACCATGTAAATGTTCCGTATCCATTCCTCCTTCCTTCCATTATAAATAGACAACACTTTCTTACTATTTTTCTCATCCTTTACTACCAAATATCACATTTCAATTGATCTTGAACTGAGTACAATGGATTCCAAAATAGCAATTCTCATCCTTGGCTTAATGGCCATGGTTCTTCTAATTTCTTCAGAGGTGTCAGCTAGGGACTTAACCGAAACTTCAACTAACACCAAAGATGGTAAATTATGTTTTTTATATTATTCTCCAAATTATGAGTACATGTGCTGTTTAATTAAATTCACACAATATTTTATATGCAGATGTTGTTGAAAAGTCAGATGAATTAAATAATGCCAAATATTACGGTGGAGGCTACAACCATGGCGGAGGCGGTGGTTACAACGGTGGTGGAGGAGGCTACAACCATGGTGGTGGTGGAGGCTACAACCATGGTGGTGGTGGAGGATACAATCATGGAGGTGGTGGTTACAATGGTGGCGGAGGAGGATACAACCATGGAGGTGGTGGTTACAATGGTGGTGGAGGAGGATACAACCATGGAGGAGGTGGTTACAATGGTGGCGGAGGAGGGTACAACCATGGTGGTGGTGGTGGTTACAACGGTGGTGGTGGTTATCGTGGTGGAGGTGGACATGGTGGTAGTTTCAACAATGGTAACTGATTATATCATCATGCATGCACGTACTATGTGTAATAAGTTTCATGAATAAATAATGTTGGGTGCAGATTCCATTTGATATATGTAAAGAATATGAGCTTCTCCCTTATGAGTGCAGATTCTTAATTGTTTTATATGTGGCCTAACACTTAAAATTAGAAATGAAATGAATATTCATAGACCTGTTTCAATTTCTCAAACAATTAACTTTGACAAACTCAATCAAACTAAGTTAAAAGATTTCAAGACTAAGTTTCAAAAACTCTCAATCAACATAGAGAAACACAAAGAAACTCTCAATCCTGCAGTGTTCTACACATTACAACCACTACAATAACATCAAGAAAATGTAAAATGAAACAGATCATTTATATAAACAAGACAAATTATAAGTTAGGTAGAAAATGGTCACTACGAGATAAAAAAGTAATAATACAAAAAATAAGAAGCTAAAAGACATGGATGCGAAGTTGAAATTTTATGTTGTCTTCATGAGAGATGCTATCTTCATCATCTTCCTCATTCTTTTGGCAACAGTGGTAGACTTTGATACAACAGCTACAATAGGCAATGTATGAGTATCCTATAGAATGGGGGTATAATTAAGAAGATTTAATTTTATTATCATATGAGCTCACAATTTCTATGAAACCTTTTTACTAGAAAGATAGAAAATGCTACTATTTGTATTTGTTAAAATTAATGTGTTAGTAACTATCACAATCTTTATTAAGCATTACAGAGAATTGTAATTATCACATTATAATAATTGTTCTTATTTAAATTTATGGTAGAGTTATATAATTAAGATTGAGAGAATCAAAGAGTCATCATCTTGATTACCAATTTATTGTATTCTCTTTAAGTTTCCTCCAAGCCTATATAAAGGCTTTATAATGCTAAGTTGTATGTAGAGCGGAAAAAAAAGTGTGGTGAATTCAATAAAATTGGAGTATTTCAAGCCTAACCTCCATCAGTGAAAGTTCAATGAAAAACATGACTCAAAAATATTTTCTTACTCTAAATTCTGCAACAATATATTTTATCACATACCACCTCGCTACAAGAAAATTAGAAAATTATGACGGTTAATTTTGGTGGATTACGGCGGTTCCTATTCTGTCATAGATGCATGTGTCGCGAGGCTGTTTTATGACCGTTTTTAAAACTGTCGCTCCAACTTCCATAACATTCTGCGACGGTTTTGAAACGGCCTCCAATATATTATTCCGACGGTTGTAACCGCCATAATTATATAATATATATTTCCTTGAAAATAACGATGGTTGTAACGACCATAATTCTAAATTATATAGTAAAAAAACCATAATTTTATTTTATTTTTAAAAAACAATTAAAAATTGCTACATTATATAATTATCTCCTCTCTTCATGTTAGTATAATACCAATACTATTACAATATTCAATTCAATCAATACAAAATACCATGAAAAAAGATGATTTTATTAAACAAAAAAGTTAATATCCACAATAAGGTCAAGAACCTATTTAAATTCACCGTGATAAAATTTTGAAGAGACAAGTTACATCATCATCATTCACCTCACTAACTTGCATTGTAAAATAAATACCAATATATAAAACAAAAATTTATACTTGAACCTTGACCATTTTCTACCACTTGAACCTTATAATAGAAAATCTGGTTCCATATAAGGAGTAAGGTCTACAAAATCGAAATTGTGTAAAATTGTGGACCTCATCCGGGAGCGCGTTAAAAGCAAGTTTGAGCTGCCTCCCTGCCTGCATAATAAGAAATTCTTTGAGGGGTCGTTCCTGTCCATTACTCGGGCAGAATCTCTAAAGCTTGAGGAAATGGACCACCCCAGCAAATAGGTCATGCTTGCGCATGCTTTGATGAGGATTCAGGAGATGGTCGTGGTATATACCGAGGAGGGCTCTCCGCTTGAGCTCGAGCTGAAGAAATCGCAAACTGCGGTGGCAGCCTTGGAAGAAAAGGTCAAGAAGCTTCAAGAGGAGAGGGACATGGAGCTCGAAGATGTTGCCCGCAAGAGTCACGGGGAGATGGCTTCGGAGAGGGACGCCCTGGCTGCCAAGTTGAAAGCCGCCTAGGACTTGGTGGAGAAGTTGAAAACCGTTGTTGCCCCCACTGAGGATGATCTCGAGGAGACGAAAAAGTTGTTGACTCGGTCAAAGCTGGTCGCTCGATTTGCTCAGGCCGTAGACGACCTTGTGGCCATCGACGAGGAGGCTTTCTAAAATACCGTGGACCAACTGAAGCTGGTGAACCCTGGGGTCGAGCTGACCATGAAGGACGTAAGTTCTTCTATACGGTCAAAGAGGGTCAGATATTCGTCCCCAATTTCCTCCAGTTCGGTGAAGGCGGTGAAGAGCAGGGGTAGGCGACCCAAGAGGAACAGTCAACCTTTCCTAGTTTGTGCTTTGGCTTGCGTTCCAGTTGATAAACTTGTAATTTATTGTAATTTTATTTTGTGGGGATTGACCCTTTTTTATTGTATCACGCACATTTACGGCCCTTCATGGCCGTGTTATATAATATGTATTAGTATGTTGTATGTTTGTATGTTTGTATTTTGCTTAATACTTTCTAAGTGTCCTGCACCGTCCAACGCGGTCGAAAGAAGGACTTAGTAATTTGTTATGTTCCGGTTATGCTCGATGGATGATGTTCAACAGTGCGAATAACTGATCGAAAGCCCTGGTTGTTTCCGGGAAGAGTATAGCTCAGGTCACGATCGTGGCCTGAGTTTGCAGCGTGAACTTCCCATTGTGAGCTTGGATTCTGCCGTTCATGATACTATAACGACGGCGGGCTCGGCCGAGGATCTTTCGTCGAGCATGGGTAGGTCTCTTCGCCAGACCCTTGCTTAGATCCTTTTTGGTGGTATATCTCTTGTACCTGGGCATGCACTCGTGATCGTTTGTCGTGTCCGCCTCCTGGGCGAGGCACGTTGATAGCTGAGAGCCTTAGTTGAAATATTGTTTCAACTTTTCGACGTTCCATGGTTGAATTAATTCTTCCCCGGTGAGGTGTTCTAGGTAGTAGGCACCGTTATCCGATTTTGCTCTAATGTGGTAGGGTCCCTCTCAATTTGTGGCGAGCTTGCCTTCTCGGGAATCTTTGTGATTCCTCCTTAGGAAGAGGCTTCCCACTTGGAATTCTCGTCGGATGACTTTGGCATTGTGCCTAATCGTTATTTTCTGTTTGAGTGAGGCTTCACGGAGGGCTGCCCCAGTCCGAACTTCTTCGACGAGGTCAAGTTCTTCCCTCAGGGCCTCGCTATTTGTTTCTTCGTCCAAAGGTGCTTCAGTTCGTCTGGTCGGCACATGGGTTTCAATGGGGATTACCGTCTCTGTCCCGTAAGTTAGGAAAAAAGGGGTTTCCACGGTTGACGAATAAGGTGCAGTGCGATAGGCCCAAAGCACGCTGTGCAGCTCCTCGACCCACTGCCTATTTATTTCTTCCAGTCTTCGTTTGAGACCTCGTAAGATTACTCTGTTCGCCGCTTCGGCTTACTCGTTAGTCTACGGGTGCTCGACGGATGCGAAGTGTTGTTTAGTGTCAAGTTGAGCAACGAACTCTTGGAATTTTAGTAGTTCACAAACTCGGTTCCATATTTCACATGGTGAAAATCGAGGGGGAGGAAAATCTTTCTCTCGTTCGTCTTTTTTAAAATCACTCTTGTTTCTTCTAATGACATGGTCTTGTGGTAGGAATCTGTGGTGACAGTCAATCCATGAACTTTTTACCCCGAATTCCAACGTAAAAGCCTTTGTAAGTTCCATGCAATGTGGACATCCCATTTTGCCATGCGAATCCTAAACAAACAATATTCCATATGCGGGGAAGTCATTAATAGTCCACATCAAGGCAGATTACAAAGTAAATTTTTATTTACAAGATATATCATAAGTCCATTCTCCAATCCACAACCTCTTCAAATCATCAATTAAAGGTTGTAAATACACATCGATTTCGGCTTTTGGACTCGACGGTCCTAGAATGAGGCAAGTCAAAAACATGTATGGTTTTGTCATGCACATCTCAGGAGGGAGGTTGTAAGGGGTTACAATAACTAGCCGACAAGAATATGCAATTGCGAATGCTTAGAGGCATGGAGTAAAACCATCAGAACATAATATGAGTTTGACATTTCTAAGTTCTGCAGAAAAATTAGGATGTATTCAATCAAAATGCTTCCATGCCTCACCATCAAATGGATGTCGCATAGTGCCTGAACTTGCTTCGTCATTTGACTTGCACTGTACATTGAAGCAAACATTCTTTTTAACCTTGGTATTATCGGTAGATAAAACATCGACTTTACTGTTACACGTTTTTGCTTACGGCTAATGGCTTTACAACGAACTTGATATCTCAGACTCTTAAAGAACTTATTCCTCCAACGCTCTATCATTAGTACCAAACTCATTGTCATAAAACAACATACAACCATTTATGCAACAATAAATCTTTCTTACTTCTAAACCCAACTTCGACATTAACCTCCTTGCATTATAATAACTTGTAACCAAGTTCTCTTTCGTAGGAGTTGCATCCAACATTATTTTTGCAAAGAATTTCAAACAATGATCAAGAACATTCCAATTTGCTTGGCGACCAATAATCTCACACACATTGGTAATTTTGAGTCTGACGATCCTTCAAACAACAACGTATTCATTTCTTTCAACAATTGGTAAAATCTTTGCGCTTCCTCATTCAGTAACTCTTCCCCAATCAAAATCTTGAGGTTCATCATATGTCATATTTACCCCAAAGGCATTGTCAACCATATCATCGATCAGATTAAATTGTTTCTTAAATCCCATATGTGTTCGACTGCTTGATGCATGAGTATTAGTAGTCTCTGGTACGTTACTCGGCAATTCTTGTCTATTATATGTTAAAACCCAATAATTTTTAATGAAACCTCTTCTCTTCAAATGACGTTCTACTTCCTCCGAATCTCTAATTATAGGCCTACATTCACATTTAAGACCAGAACATCTTACTCATCATTCGCTTCAACAACATACTTCCGCAAATGCCCATGTGATAAACCCTTTAACTCCTTTCTCAAAATTTGGTGTAAATCCATGTCTTCCAGGTAACATTCTATCGTACATCCAACTACGATAGTACCGAAAATATTACATATTACACATTTGTACTATCACTATTAATTTAATTAAAAATATGATTTTAATATATGCAAAATAATATTTTTTTTTTTACATTGTTTTAAACATAACTACATTTTATTTTATATATGTTTAGTCAAATAGTACATTTCATAACTATATATATTTACTATAAATACTATATTTAATAATTATGCTTAATATATACTTATTTATATAAAAATATTACTAAATATATCTTAACTTATAATATATCTTCCCTTACTATAAAATTAAAAATAAAAATATTACAAATTCTATTTTTAATAAAAATAAAAAAAGTTTCTATTTTTAATAAATCTATATAACATGTTTTGTATTCTGTTTTTGATAAAAAATAATGTTATAAATTTTAACCTAATAAAAAAAATTTATATTAATTATTTTCAAATTATTATTTTTAATAATAAAGTAAAATTAATAATAACTAAATAATTATTTTACAACAAAAATCAACAATCCAATAATTTCTTTACTTAAAGTATCTTTCCTTACTATAAAAATATTTTTTCTATGTAATAATTTTTTTTTACATATATTCTGTTTTTAATAAAAATAAAAGATATTTTTTTTTATATTTTTAATAAATCTAGGTAACATATGCTGTTTGTAATAAAAATAAAAATAAAATATTTTTCCCATTTCCAATAAATATATACTCTATATATAATAAAACCTAACAAAATTGTTTATAGATTCTGTTTTTCATAAATATCAGTTTTTAATAAATTCATATTATGTTTTTAATTAATATATAATATATAATTTTTTAATAAAATATAACATAATATATATTAAATATAAAATATAACATAAATTTGTTTTTAATATATCTATATATATTTTTAATATAATATTTATTAAAATAAAATATATTTTCAGATTAACTTATATATTGATTTTTTTATTTTATATATATATATATATATATATATATATATATATATATATATATATATATATATATATATATATATATATATATATATATATATATATATATATATATATATATATATATATATATATATATATATATAATCTAATGTACATGTTCTACCTTTTAACCTAATAAAATCTGGAGAAAATTTAAAAACAACTAAATAATAACTACACAACAACAACCAACAACCAATAATTTCATAGATAAAAATCTAAATAAATAAATGAAATTACAACAATACTCCAATGAAACAACAACAAAGCTTGAACAATTTTCATGAGTCTTGATAAGATCTTGAATCATGAATAAATTTACCATTGACCAACAAATTATAATCATAACATTAAAATTAAAAAATATTAGTATAAAATTTAAAACTGAAAATTAAAAAAAAAAAAAAAAAAAAAGAACAACAAACAAAGAGGAAGAAGTAAAAAATTATACCATTTACACAATGAAAAACTGGAACAGAAGTTAGAAGGTGGAATTGGGAAGAATGAAGAAGATGGGGGATTGAGGATACTAAAGAAGAATGAAGAAGATGGACTTCTAGAACGAGCAGATATTTTGAATTTATATAAGGACTTCAGTGGCGTGAAAATCACGTCGCAATCTAGCGAGATAATTTTCACGTCGCAATGCTCTAACGATAAAAAAAATTAGTGACGTGATAATCATGCCAATATAAAAAGTTGTCAGTCTTTCTGCACCTATTAATTCACTGGTCAGTCAACTTTCCCTCTTAATATTTTTTATTTATTTTTGAATTTAAGGTTGCGAAGTGAATTACACGCCACAACATAAGTTTTGAAAAATTCAAACTTCTCCCCATGTGAAAAGAAAACGTCTCAATTTTTTCATTTTACTTTTTTACGTTGCGACGTAATCTCCATGCTACAACATATTCTTCAAAACTAAATTTTTGACTCCCCATGTGCAAACATTACTTCTATTTTTTTTTATAATATAAACCGATAATGACGTGATAAACATGTTGCAACTCCCCTTTTTTACTATATGTTTATCACGTCGTTATATCACATGGTTGGGGTATGTTTTCTTGTAGTGTTGATGGTTACATTTTTCAATTATAATTGTCTCTCCTTTGAAATCTTCATCTCTAAAAGGTATATCATGTCTCTTCAAATATTTTAGAGACTAGATCTTCATATGTAAGATATGATTCTTATTTCTCGTTTTTCATCATGTAGTCTATTACTTGTTATTCCTGTTAGAACAACATACAAAAACAGAGATTGAAGGTAGTAACAATGGTGGAAAAGAAATTGGAGAAGAAGATGAAATTGAGAGAGAAAGAGAATTAGGGTAGAGAGTATTATTGGATGAATTAAAATTGGCATTAATTGGAATTGGAAATTACAAAATATATTTATACACTTGAGAGAATAATTCAAAAAAAACAAAAGCCAACTAAAGTGGTCATGCTGTTAAATTCAGGAAAAAACCAGAATTTGACAGCTTTTAACACACCACCTCACTTTAGTTGCTCCAAGTTCATAATGTTCAAGCTCTTCAACAGTCTCTTGAACACCTCATTTGTCACACCCTTTGTCAACAAATCTGCAGCTTGGTCCTCGCTTCGGTAATAGCTCAATCTAAGCTTTCCATCACCGACCAATTCTCTCAAGTAATGAAACCGCATCTTAATATGCTTGCTCCTTCCTTGTGCAATCGGATTCTTCGCAAGATTTATCGCGGAAACATTATCCACAAACAATATGGTAACATCATCATCACCACATCCCAATTCCTTCATAAGATTCACATAGCTTGGCACGCGCTCAACGACGCCACAATGTACTCAGCCTCACAAAAAAGAGAGTCCTACAATCGGTTCCTTCTTCGAACACCATGAGATTGGTGTACTACCGAACATAAAGATGTAAGTCGCCGTCGATTTTCGATCATCTTTATCTCCACACCAATTAGAATCGGTGTAGCCAAGTAAAGTACATTGGCGACTCATATCCGATGCGGGAAAAAGAATTCTGCAACTAAGAGTGCCTTTCACATATCTAAGGATTCTCTTGACCGCTACCAAGTGAGACACCTTAGGTCTCTCCATGAATCTACTCGCAATACCGACACTAAAAGCTAAATCCGGTCGAGTATTGCACAAATACCATAATGATCCAATCAAACTCCGGTAAAGTGTTGGATCAACATCATTTTCATCATCACTTTTGGACAGCTGTACTCTAGCCTCACAAGGTGTAATACAAGCATTACAATGCTCCATCTCACACTTTTTCAAGATATCTAGAGCATACCTCTTTTGATGCATAAGCAGCCCCACTTTTGACTTGTGAAACTCTATGCCAAGAAAGTAACTCATGACCCCAAGGTCCGTCATCTCAAACTCACTCATGAGCTCCCCTTTGAACCTTGAAATACTCTTGTCATTGCTGCCCGTAATCAAGAGATCATCAACATACAAGCATAGTATAATAACACCATCAATATTATCCGATCTCACATAAACACCATGTTCGGATACACATCGTTTGAAACTGATGTCAACAAGAAAGTTGTCTATACGTTTGTTCCAAGATCATGGAGCTTGTTTCAAACCATACAACGCCTTGTGTAGCTTGTAATACCTACTCTCTTGATTTTTAATCACGAAACTAGGTGGCTTCCCCACATAAACTTCCTCATCAAGAGGACCATTCAAAAACGCAGATTTTACATCCATTTGGTAAATCACCCAATTGTTGATATGCGCAATCCCAACAACCAAACGAATAGTCTCCAATCTAGCCACTGGTGCAAATACCTCCTTGTAATCTATACCTTCATGTTGCAAGAACCCTTTCGCCACTAATCGAGCTTTGTGCTTGATTACTTCACCTTTAGGATTTGCTTTAACTTTATAGACCCATCGCACACCTATCGGTTTCTTTCCGAGTGGTAAATCGACCAACTCCCAAGTACCATTTTTCTCAATAGATTCCAGCTCCTCTTTCATTGCACATATCCATTTAGGATCGCTTAAGGCTTCATTCTCATTTACCGGTTCAGATTCGGCCATAAGCGCGGAATGAACAAAATCACCATCATTATTCACTTCGTTATCTTGGAACCTCTCGTAGTCTCGGATCGGAGTCTATGAGGCAAGGCTCTTTGCCTCACTGGTCTACCATTATTCACTACAACATTTTCCGCTACTGTAGGTGCAGGTACAACGGCATCGGAACCCTTCGGATCAGACAACTCAAAGAAATGCTGTTGTTCTGCAGGGTGTAACCGATTAGCAGCAATCGGGTAATTGATTACACCTGCTGTTTCAGCAGTCTTTATTTCTTCAAAAAATACATCCCGGGTTATCACGATTTTCCAATTCTTCTCATCAAATAGCTTGTAACCTCCAGTAGAGTGATATCCAACAAATATCAACTTCTCACCTTTATCATCCAACTTCTTTCTAAGTTGATTCAGTACATGACGATATGCAATCGATCCAAAAACGCGCAAATGATTCACACTCGGTTTGAAACCACTCAAAACCTCTTCTGGAGTGATCTTCTCCAGCTTCTTAATAAGACACCTTTTCAACAAGTAGGTGGCTGTAGACACGGCCTCACCCCATAATTTCTTAGGCAACTTCTTCCCACAAAGCATACTATACACCATGTTCATTATTGTACGATTTTGGTCTCTCGACAGCTCCGTTTTGTTGAGGCGTATATGGAGGCACCACCTCACGCACAATACCCTCAAGATCACAAAACTTCCCAAACTCACTAGAGGTATATTCACCTCCACCATCTGTTTTGAGAATTTTGAGCTTTCGACCGCTTTGACGCTCCACCATGGATTTGAAAATCTTGAACATTCTAAATACCTCATCCTTCCTTTTGATAAGATATGTCCAAAGATCCCTACTAAATTCGTCAATAAACGTAACAAAATATCGATTACCGCCATAAGTCTCTACTTGCATCGGTCCACAAACATCAGAATACACCAACTCAAGTAAGCCTTTGGTTCTTCGAATCGCATCCTTGCTAAACACATTCTTGTGTTGCTTACTCTTCACACATTCCTCACACAATTCTGTCGGAACACTAATATGTGGCAGCCCCGTTACCATTTCACTTTGTTGCAACATTTTGAGATCCCTAAATTTAGGTGACCAAGACGGTAATGCCATGACCACTCATCTCTACTTGTCGTGGTAGCTAAACAACGATGCTCCATAACCTTTAACTCAACCTTAAAAGTTCTATTGGCAACCATCGGCGCTTTTAGAATCAACACACCACTTGAATCTAAAACGCGTAACATCTTGTTCTCCAACCGAATTAAGTACCCTCTTTCAAGTAATTGGCCAATGCTCAAAAGATTGCACTCACTACGCCAGAATTGACATTTAGCAACGCATACAAAGACAGCGCTTTTAGAAAAAGCGCTGCTAAAGAGGAATTAAAAAAAAAGAAAAAAATTGATAACCAAAGACAGCGCTTTTTCAAAAAGCGCTGCTAAATGGGGGGTCCTAAGACAGCGCTTCCAAAAAGCGCTGCTAAAAGGGGGGGGGGGGGGGGGTCTAAGACAGCCCAAAGACAGCGCTTTTTAAAAAGCGCTGCTAAAGGGGGGGGGGGGGGTCCTAAGACAGCGCTTCCAAAAAGCGCTGCTAAAGGGGGGGGGGGGGGGTCTAAGACATCCCAAAGACAGCGCTTTTCTAAAGCGCTGCTGCAGGTCTAGTCTACGAGAGCGTTTTTCCATAAAGCGCTGCTATATGGGGTACATAAGAAGATCTTTGAGAGCGCTTTTTAAAGTGCTGCTAAAGCCATTAAAAAGCGCTGCTATAGGTTTAGTTAGAATTAATTTAAAATACCCACCAGAATTTTTATGAGAAACAGAACAGTCATATCGTATTTCTTTCTTTCTTTTTCTCTGGAGAACAAAGAACGTTGCCCTATAAACCCACCGTTGTCGTCCAACCGTCGTCGTCCAACCGTCGCCCTCCTCTGTTGCATTACGCCGTCGTTCACCGTCCGTTTTCGATATCCTCTGCTCGTCTGCATTGCATTTCCGCCATTGTTAAGGTATTTGAAGTTTTACTCTGGTTTTCTTTTTTACGTATATTTTCACCATTGTTGCTGTAATCTTTAAGTAGAACTGAATATGTTTTTATTATTTGAATGCAATCAAGTTAAGTCTTTATAAACAGAGAGTTTTTATTTGAGAGTTTATATGAGAGTTTATATTTGAGAGTTTATAACCAGAATCAAGTTAAGTATTTGAACTGAATATGTTTTCTACAAGAGTTTATATTGTTTAAGAGAGTTTATATTTTGTATGTTTTAAGAGAGTTTATAAGAGAGTTTTTATAAACAGAGAGTTTTTTAGAAGAGTTTATAAGAGAGTTTTTTAAGAGAGTTTGTATGTCTTGACAGGGAGTTTATATGTTAAGTCTCTCTGTTGAATATGTTTTAAAGAGAGTTTGTATTTTTTAAGAGAGTTTATATTTTGTATGTTTTAGATTGACAAACAAGAGTTTATATTTTGCATGTTCAATATAGTTTGGAAATTCCTAATTTTTAAGAGAGTAGCCAACATGAATATGGTTTTATATGATATGGTTTTATATGTTATTATGGTTTTATATGTTTAGTTAGGATTTCTCAATGTTTAGTAAGGGTGTCATTTTGGTTTAAGGATTATCTAGTATTTTTAATATGATTTGTTTTGGTGGATTATCTAGTACTTTTGTTTTGGTTAATTATTAATATGATTTTAATAAAATTTATATTTTGTCTGCTATAGGGGTTACCTATGAAGAGCAAAGTTGTGATCATTTCCAAGCATCCTATTGCGTAGCATTCGTAGAAGTTAGTGATTTATTTACAGGTATTCTCGGTTTTGTTTAACTTTCATAGTTTAGTGTGGATTACTCAATTAGTATGGATAAGAAATGGATGTCTGGTAATCGATTGTCAAAAGAGTACGAGAATGGGGTATCGAAGTTCGTTAAGTTTGTTGTTGAACACGCCAAAGACCCCAGTAGGATCACATGTCCTTGCTTAGGATGCTGTTATGGACGTCGAGTTGACGCCGTTCAGTTGGAATCTCATTTAATGACACATGGAATTGATCGAAGTTACACATGTTGGACATTACATGGTGAGATAAGTAACGAGAATGTTGAACCCCGGAATAATACGACATGTGCTTCAAAGGACAATGGTAGGGATACATATGATTGTGATCGAGTCGAAGAGATTGCAGAAGCACTTGAAGAAGATCTTCAAGATTGTCCCAAGATGTTTGAGAGGTTGGTAAGCGATGTAGAGAAACCGTTGTATAAAGGTTACATTACTTTCACAAGATTGCTCGCGGTATTAAAGTTGTACAATTTAAAGGCGGGTAATGGATGGTCGGATAAAAGTTTCACAGAGTTGTTAGCCTTACTTCAAGAGATGCTTCCGGAGGATAATGTTCTTCCCAATCGAACCTATGAAGCTAAAAAAATGTTATGCTCTATTGGCATGAGCTATGATAAGATACATGCTTGTCCAAATGATTGCATTTTGTTTCGAAATGAATATGCATCATTAAACGAGTGTCCTAAATGCGGTGTATCTCGGTATAAGAAAAAATTGTCACCAGCAAAAGTATTATGGTATTTTCCTATAATTCTGAGATTCAGACGCATGTTTCATAGTGAAACAGATGCAAAACACCTGACTTGGCATGCAGATGATAGAATTGTAGATGGGAAGTATCGACATCCGGAAAATTCACCACAGTGGATGAAAATTGATAATGATTATCCTGATTTTGGAGAAGAAGCTAGAAACCTTCGCTTGGCATTATCGACTGATGGAATGAATCCGCATGGTCTGCAGAGTATCTCACATTCCACCTGGTTTGTAATTATTATGATTTATAACCTACCTTAATGGCTATGTATGAAGCGTAAGTACATGATGTTATCTATGTTAATTTATGGCCCTAAACAACCAGGGAATGACATAGACATATACCTGACACCTTTAATCGAAGACTTAAAGAGTTTGTGGGAGAACGGTGTGGAGGTTTATGATGGATATAGGAAAGAAAGTTTCAATTTGAGGGCGATGTTGTTTGGCACAATTAATGATTTCCCAGCATATGGAAATCTATCGAGGTATAGCATTAAAGGTCAATGTGCGTGTCCTATCTGTGAAGAAAACACAGATTGGACGCGGTTGGAATTTGGCCAGAAGAATGTCGGAAAGACGCGCTCTAGAGGGTAAAGCTACTAGTGACAAAGATAGTATCGGTTGTCCGCAAAAGCTTCCAGAGGTAATTGTATATATTACATTGAAATTAATTTAGCACAGTTTACTTAATTGACACATTAACTGATCATTATTTGTTTAGAGCATTTCACTTTGCCGACTATATTTATCGTCACCGACTCATCGAATGGTTGGCAAGGGAAAAATGCATAACTTTCTGGGAGACTTACTTCACCACAAACCGCTCCCTTCTGGATTTTTGAAAGTATCTATTGATATTGCGTTAGAGGGGGGTGCGTTGTTGCCTATACCAGATGATATTTCAGGCGCAACAGTGGTGGGAGACGCAATAGGAGCGTATGTGGCATGGCCGACAAATCTCATTTGCATAGATGATGAGGTAGGTTGAACCTTTTAATACTCAAATGTTTTATGATCCAGACATGAAAGTTATTCTTACATTTACATTTTCTTATTTATATGATGATCTTAGACTCCTACAAAATCCAAATCAAAAGATGATAGAATTATTGTGCGGGATACCGATTCAGCTGCATCAAAGAAACAGGTACTACTACAGTTACATGATTATCTTGTTATACATTAATTACTGAACTTATGTATGACTTTTAGGTTCATGATCAGTAGTCGCAACAAGTCAGCAAGGGTAAGATGCCTGAAACTTCCAAGGTGCCCAGAAAAGCATTTGTTCCTCGATTTAGGATGTGCCTTGAAACATATGTGGGAACATCAGATGTGCCTGAGGGTGGCATCCGTCAAATACATATGGACGGAGGTATTTTCGATTTTGAATATCCCGAAACAATTGCTAAGGAGGATTTTGATCAGGTTTTCAACCATTCTGAATTGGGTGTCGGTGTTATCCATTCTTACATCAGATACTTCGATCCATTTTAATTAAATAATTGAACATTTTAAAATTTGCTCGTTTAACTGAATATTCTAATGTTGATTATGTTTTTTTAGGTTCTTGTATGACAAGTTGTTGGTCCCGAATGAATTGACTTCAGTATTCGCATTCTTATCTGCTAGCTGTGTCAACTCACGGATAATAGACCAGACACCAGATACAGTCAAAGAGTACACAGTGCAGAGATTTATGGGCGCGACTACGAAGAAGTTGTTCTTGTTGCCATATAATACTGGCCATGGGTTAGATTTTATTCTAAATTCATTTATTATAATTGTTCGATTTTTCCCTTTCAATATAACATTTCCGTCTAAACTGTTGTCTTATTTTATAGTGGACATTGGTTGTTGGTCGCGATTAATCTGACGAAAGAAATAGTGTATTATATAGATTCATTGGATGGAGATACAACAAAATATGAAAATCTGAGGAACATGGTTGATACGTAAGTGATGAGATATATTGTTGTCTTTAATTATATATCTTTATTTATTATGTGACATTGTTCTAAATATGTGTTTATATTATGTTAGAGTTATACAAATATTCAGAGCACAAAGAGATGCAACGGTGCCAAAAAGCAAGGCTAACAACATCAACTGGATCAGAGTGGAGGTATATTTTCCCATGTTTGACTGTTATAGTGGTTCTACTTGATAAAACTATTTAAACTATATATCCTAATAAATGTTCGTTTGTTTTTTCCATTAACAGTGTCCTCGGCAGCGCAATGGTATTGACTGTGGATATTTTGTATTGCGCTTTATGAAGGAAATTATTCTTTCTGGTCAACTTGAGATTCCAATCATGGTATGGATCAATTCATTATATAAGTTATATGATTCATTTTGATAATTATCCGATACTTCATCTGAGTAATTAGTTTTAAAATTAAATCTTGCATGTTCTGTTATATTATGTAGTATTTTGATGAATTCAAGTGCGCTACTTACACGAAAGCAAAATTGGAAGAAATTAAAGAGGAATGATGTCAATTTATTCTTGGGTTGAGAATTGTATAAAGTTATCGGATTGGAAGAATTGTAATTATATGTAAATTGAATGTATTTGTGATGTTGTAATTCTGAGGATCAGATTTTGTTGTAACATATTTAAGCAGGTTTATGTGTATTAAAATGATTATGGACAAAGTGATGAGTTACAATGTATACTTAAAGGCCAAAGTTTTGAATTGTATATATAAGGCCAAAGTTTTGAATTGTATATTTAAGGCCAAAGTTTTGAATTGTATATATAAGGCCAAAGTGTTGAAATAAAGGCCTGAATTATAAGCAGGTTTGTGTAATATAAGCAGGTTGTTGGTAAATATACAAAACAGGATGAATATTTTTTTTAAAAAAATTTAAAATCTAGGACATTAGACAACGCTTTTACAAAAAAGCGCTGCTAAAGGTTACAAACATAGCGCTACAAAAGCGCTGCTATAGGTTTGGAAAGGGGGGGGGGGGTCTAAGACATCGCTTCTAAAAAGCGCTGCTAAAGGGGGGGGCTATGGCAGCGCTTTGTAAAAGCGCTGTTAAAGGTGGGCTCTAAGACAGCGCTTTGTGAAAGCGCTGCTAAAGGGGGAGATGGTTGGGGGGAATATGCAGCGCTTATGAAAGCGCTGCTAAAGGGCTATAAAAGCGCTGCTAAAAGTGCTGCTGAAAGGAGCCTTTAGCAGCGCTTTTTCCATAAAAAAGCGCTGCCTTTACCTTTAGCAGCGCCACTTTTGGCAGCGTTTTAAAGCGCTGCTAAAGGCCAAAAAAAGCGCTGCTAAAGGTCTTTTTTGGCATAGTGACTTAATTCCCGGTATGTACAAGACATCTTTGATCCTTGAATGTCCACCATTCTTCCTTCCGATCAAAACATCTCCTACCCCTTCGGCGCTTAAAGTGGTGTCGTCGACAAACTTGACTTTACTCTTTGCCGCTTGATTGATTTCCACACACCAATCCTTTCGACCCGTCATATGTGTTGAAGAACCGGAATCCAAGTACCATTCATCTTTACTTTGAAATAGTACAGCTGCTATCCCGCAAACTATCACCACAGTAGTTGTTGTTCTGAACATCAACAGTGTCATAATTCTCCTCTATGATCATCACTAGAAGGGTGTCTTCATCATCTCCCTCTTCTCTAGCAACCTTGACTTCATCATTTCGAGTTTTATTCAATCTAACACGACACATAGATTGAAAGTGTCCAAGCTTTTTACACTTGAAACATTGTACTTTACTCAAATCCCTTTTGATACCATTGTTATGATCACTCTCCTTGGAGCTACTCTCACCCTTTTCACCCGTCGAATTCTTCGAATTTTGAGACTCGTTTGCACCAAACTTCTGAATATTTGGCTTACCTCTAGCTGCAAATTTTCCTTTCTACCTCTTATTCTTCTCATTAAAACGCGCTTGCAAAGCGATCTCCGCTTTGGCTTTGTCGGAACCTCTCTCATCCATCCTTTGTTCATGCGCCTATAACGAACTTTGCAACTCATCCTTGCTCCAAGTAGTTAGATCCTTTGACTCTTCAATAGCCACAACTATATTATCGAACCGTGATGTTAACAAACGCAACACTTTCGATACAACATTCTGCTCAAGAATCGTTTCGCCACATGACTTGATTTGATTAAGTAACCGGGTAATGCGCGTAATGTAATCGTTGATCGTTTCTCTGTCCTCCATTTGCGTTAACTCGAATTGAATTTTGTAAGTTTGTAACCTTACCACCTTCGCTTTGACGACACCGACATATGCTTTCTCCAAGATTTCCCATGCTTGCTTCGCGGATTCACAATCGCCAACCTTCTCGAAATTGTCGTTATCAACACAAGAGTGAATCAAGAATAGGGCTTTGTAATCCCTTCTTTTCTTCCTTGTGTATAACCCTAATAGCTTCAGTAGCATTTGTCCCTAAGGGTGTAACTCCATTGATGACGATCTCAAGAACCTCTTGATAACCAAACAAAACCTTCATTTGTTTCGCCCATTTGTCGTAGTTCTTCGAATCAAGAATTGGGAGATTGGTGGGAATTCAATCATTAGAAACGGTAGTCATTGTTGCAGCGGATTAGGATCAACAACCGGAGCTCTTGATGCCAAATGTTAGAACAACATACAAAAACAGAGATTGAAGGTAGTAACAATGGTGGAAAAGAAATTGGAGAAGAAAATGAAATTGAGAGAGAAAGATAATTAGGGTAGAGAGTATTGTTGGATGAATTAAAATTGGCATTAATTGAAATTAAAAATTACAAAATGTATTTATACACTTGATAGAATAATCCAAAAAAAACAAAAGTCAACTAAAGTGATCATGCTGTTAAATTAAAAAAAAAATCAGAATTTAACAGCTTTCAACAATTCCCAATTTACCTTGACTTTGTGTTCTATTGAAGATATTATTTCCGCATCATATTGGGTTTAGAGGTTGAAGTTACTTTGTCTTGAAAAAAGTATGTGATTAATCACATACTGAATCACATAACTTTAAGGATGGATGTATCCACTAAGGAGGTGATAGCGATATGAATTTATTATAATTATAATACATATGATTAATATCATTTTACCTCTCACTATATAAGCAATTTCTAGTTTACTTTTTGTAAAAAGAAATTATGTTTCCATTATTGATTCACAAATTTTATGTGCCTATTTGACAGGTAGTAAAGTGATATTAATTCTAATATATAAAATTCATTACTTTAGAAATAATATCTTTTTTTATTTACAATATTAGTTTTTAAATATAATTTAATATGTTTTTGAATACTAATAAAAATAAAAGTTGTAAAAATGAAATATAAAATAATTAAAAATTAAGTTAGTTATATTAATATTTAATATTTAATATAGAGAAAATAAATATAACAAAATCACAAATTTTAATTAAAAAAGACAATTCAACTTAAAAAACACAAATAATTAATTAATATGTTTTTAGAATTTATAATTATTGGACTAAACAGAACACATGTAATTCATATGGACTAACCATAATTGATAGCTGACATTTTTAAAGTCGGATTAAATAAAATAAACTTAAATTATTAATTGATCCTGTAAGTTAGTATTTTTTTCGTACATGTATTTTTTTATAAAATCTTTAAATAATTTTTTTTATCTAATTTTAATTAATAAAATTAAAATTTGCAGAAAAATTTATAAGTTTCTTATTGATTTTTTTACAAACTTTTATATAAATTTTAATTTTAGAGATTAAAACCAAATCATTTTAAACACTTGGAGATTATTTCAAAAACTAAATATGTTAATTTACGTTAACCATTTGATTATTTAAAACAAAAATTCTATGGACTTTTTTATTACGCACTTGTTGCCATTGAACCGTTTGTCTCGGCCTGATTTAAGCACGTTAAAAAAAAGTGGGATAAACAAGTCCGTCAAATGAATTTGGATTAAAAATCTACTCCGTCCTGCCAAAGTGATGGGTTGGCGGGAGGCGGAATTGCCTGCCTATTTTTTTATTTTTGTTATTTTTCATTTTTTAATAGATTAATAGATTTAATTTTATATTTTAATTAGACTTTTATTTATTTTTTAAAATATTTTTTTATAAAATATATTTTTAATAAATTTTATTTTGAAAATATTGCATATATTCACAAATAAATATATAAAATAGAATCATCAACAACAATTATTTCAAAACTATAGTTGAAATATTAATCTTCAACTATTCATAATAAATATTTTGAGTATTTGAAAATTAAGTTGACGGGTTGGCAAACCAATCTGTCTTTTTTTTTTGACAGATTTAAGGTTGACGGATTTAAGGTGGGACGGAATTAAAATAGACGGATTCATCGAGTAGACATTCATCAAATCATAATTTAGCTCTTTATTTTTTTTATGGGTGCACAGGCCAACCCGACAAACCCCGTTTTGCCTATGTTAAGTTCATTTTCTTGATTATGTTAATGATATATTTGTACATGGCGTTTCATTATAATTGTATTATTATGAATTATACATGGGTCTCAATAGTATGGATATATAAATTTAAAAGGAGGCAAAGTACCAACTAACAACGATAATATATATTTGATATATTACAAATGATAACACATTCTTCACTTTCACTCGAAATAAAACTCGTCACCAAATATACAAAGATGATACATAACCACAAATGATTCATGACTATCTATACCTCTTTTATTTAAGACTAAACACTGTTCATTCATGAAACTTATTACTTTGAATGTGCATCATCTATTATGGTTTCATCAGTTACCATTGTCGGAAGCACCACCGTGTCCACCATGTCCACCATGGTAACCGCCACCTCCATGGTACCCTCCGCCACCATTATGGTAACTGCCACCTCCATGGTACCTTCCGCCACCACCATAGTAGTGGCCATATTTGGCATCATTTACTTCATTTGATTTTTCAACGACCTCTGCAAATACAACCGTGTGATATATTAGATAACCACAAAAGATTCTTAATTATTACACTTAAAATGTCCATGCATGATGATATAATCTGTTACCATTGTTGGAAACACCGCCACCGTTGTATCCACCGCCTCCGCCGTAACCACCACCACCATGACCGTAACCTCCACCACCACCATGACCGTAACCTCCACCACCATGACCGTAGCCACCACCATGACCGTAACCTCCACCACCATGACCGTAGCCACCACCATGACCGTAGCCTCCACCATAGCCTCCATGACCGTAGCCTCCATGACCATAGCTTCCACCATGACCATAGCCATGACCATAACCTCCACCGTAATATTTGGCATCATTTACTTCATTTGACTTTTCAACAACTACTGCAAATACACCATTATGTGAATTTAAATCTTAAATTTAGTTAACATTACCGGTATATAGATATCTACTTGTTTTCATAAATAAGAAAGAAATCTTCTAAGATTATAAAATATCCTTAAAATGCTTAAGAAAAGGTAACCTTTAACTCTTTAATAAACTACAATAAAAATAAGAATAATTAAAAACTAGCTCACCCTCTTTGGTATCAGTGGAAGTCTCAGCTAATTCTCTAGCTGACACCTCAGAGGAAATAACAAGAACCATGGCCAATAGACCAAGGATGAGGAAAACGCTTTTGGAATCCATTGTGAAATGTGAAATTTGGTAGTGAAGGATGAGAAAAATAGTAAGAAAGTGTGGTCTATATATAATGGAAGGAAGTAGGAATCAATACGGAACCATTACTTGGTAGTTGAGAAGGAGTTAGTCAGTATTAATTCAATCTTATCTCTAAAATGTGAAATAATTGTTTGTTGATCTTGATTGATTTTTGAGTAGTAAAGATTGGAGGCTATAAACTAAAGCAGTGCAGTTATTATGCATGTCATTGCTATGTCTACTTCCTATTAGCAGAAAGTGATAGCTTTGAAATACTACTACTTGTAGTCAACACTAGCTATCTCATGGAGCTTCGTTCCAAATATAATCTTCACATATATTTATATTTTTTCTATATGCGTACAAAAATAGAGTAAACAGTCTATCAGCTTGTTCCTGACGCGTGTGCAATGTCTTGCATCATGGGGACAGATGTCCAGGTCCTTGTGCTTCTCGGTTCAGTTTGAAGACGGGTTCGACAAGTTTTCTGATTCATTCCGTTCACATTTCGGAGTTTCGATTTGGAAAAAAAGGGTCATTCTAAAGTTGTAGTGTTTTCTTGTTGTGCAAGGTTGCATAGCTATTTTAGAGGTGTTTAAGATGTTCCCGAGTTTAGTTTAAGGAAAGAATATGTTTCTAAACAGGGTCTCGATCTATCGTTTTATGGTAGGTAATTTGAAAATATCAAACAAAATTATTTTTTATTAAGAAAACTTGTCGGTAAATCTCTAGCAATTAATATTAAGATGGCATGTGCCTCCTTTTTCTCTCTCATAGCCATCATTATCAAGCCATGTGGTCCTAACTATTGGTATTCAAGTTTCGATTGATATTCAAAATACTATATACTTTTACGTTACGCGCCTCAAGTGCTACAAAAGCTTTTTTATCTTCTATGGTCATCTCCCACCTCATTTTTCTCTAACACTAAGTTAATCATATCAACTTCCTCGCAAAAATCATGCAATTATAATTGGAACTAGACTAGGAATCAACACTTCTAGAATAGATTTGAAATTTACGAAGAAGTCAAAGGAACGTATAGAAGAATTTAAGCCTGTGTAATTAATATGCACGAAGTCAAAATGAAAGGAGTTGTTTTAGAAGGGAATGTGTACCACCCTATTCTTTTAACTCGACATTTTAATAAAATAATTTATTGTAACTCAACAAATAAAGTGTCACGCATGTTTTACCATAAAATAAAAGAACCACAATTAACACTTCCAAAAATAGGCAATGGAAAAATCAAACGTTTAACATATGAATCTCAACAATAATGAATGAGAAAGTGGTTCAACAATCCCCAAAAGAAATAAGACATGCAACAAAAGAAAACATAGAACAACATGTTCCTTAGTGTTACATATCAGAGCGACTCAACCAAGACTCGAACGATAAATAATTAAAGAGGCACAACGACATCCTCTAGCATCAACAAACATAAAAGGGTGATAATACATTCATATATAGATAACTTGCATAAACAACAAGGATAGATAAGTAACATGTTATCAGTCTCACAATTCATATCAACTACTAGAACAACATTGATAACATAAACTCATACAAAACACCCCAATCGAATCACACAATCAACTACTCATTCGCATTAACTCATATAAGCAGATAACTCATACTCAATGCAGATATGTATGCAATGTACGAATCTTAAACTTGGTCCATGCTCATCACAATCCCTTCTCTAAACCGGACTCCAATTCAACTATATATGCATGTGGTACCAAGTGTTTTTTTATTATCAGAGGTTTTAACTGATTTACATCCCGCCATGGTCCCCTCTTGGAATTGGACCGCCCCAAGGCCCCCTCTCTGAACTAGGAAACTCTGCAACTCATGAATGCATGTAATGCGACTCAACTCTGTCAATGTTAATCACGGTCCCCTCTCTGAACCGGACTCATCACATCTTAGTCATTACTCTTTCATGGTCACTCACCGTTAAACCCAATAATTCTCATTATCAATTAATTTATTATAACTCAACATAAACTCAAAATTTTCATGCATAATCATTATCAATTCGATAAAATGCATCAATTCACATCAAACAAAAACACATAATCTCAAAAACTACATAACAATATTGATTAATCGTCAAAATAACATATTGTCACATAATTAACTCGAAAACAACTCAATTCTACGATATCACCCTCGTCGGGCGACATACACTTTGCTGGGTGAGTGTTCCCTAGACGAACTTTTCTCTCGTTAGGCACGCATCCTAGAAACTAGAGTTCCATACTCTGCATATCTCGTTGGGAAAGACATCGCTCGCTGGGCGAAGCTCATCCTCGTTGGGCTAGATTGCTCAGACTAGAACCTAGAAAACACGGTTTCCACCATTTAAGTCATATTAAAGCTCCGATTTTGACCCCAATCAATTCCAAACACACGAAATTCATTCATACACGTTAATATCATATTAAAACACTCAAATAGGCACATATTAACATATATTACAATGATTTGATTCATAATCGTTATCACCTTCAACAATTGCAACACGACTCATAAGAACACCAAATTTCAGAATTCAATAGAATATATTCAAATGAAATTGACATGAAATCAGTACACAAAAATTAATATAAAACACATAGATCATGAAAGAGTCATACGAAAACTTATCTTAATCACTAAACCATTCAACCATGGTAAAAAAGGGAAATCTCAAAGGAGGAGGATAAAGAACCCTCTCTATCCACTTTGCCTAAGCACCCACACATTAACAATTTTCCCCCTTACCTTAGATTTGAAGATTCTTTAAGCTTTGGTTATGGTGTCTCCTCCTAGCTCTCCCTCTTTCAAACCTTTGCCTGCCTCTTCTCTCAAAATTGCTCTTATTTCACGTACAGTAAACTAAACCCCTTTTCTCCTATTTTTTCTATTTAAACAAGACAAATAAAACCTAATTACTTGTTTCTAATATTACTCGTGATCTCTTGTTAATTACTCTCACACCCCAAATTTCCTAACTTCTAATTTCTACCCCAAACCTTATTTTTCTCAATTTAAATAATTAAATCAATTAAAATTGAATAAAACTCTCATTTTATTTTTAAAGAGTGAGTTATCTCCTCTTAGGCCATCAATCCTCAAACACATAAAACAAAAGAATTCATCAACACATCACAAATTTAATTAAAATAGCACAAATTAATTAAATACCAAAAACAAGGTGTTACAGAAGGCCGGTGGTTCGGCCGGAGGTCCTCCCACCATGGAGCCCCCTAAAGAGGTGAAAAATAAGAAATTGAGGAAGATGGGCGATGTATCATCAAAGGAACCATTGTTTATATCCGACATCACCGGGAAAGGAAAGGATGGTGAGAAAAATAACTCTGAAGTCAATGATGTTTCTGAAAACTATGTTAAATTAAGGAAGTTCTTGGCATTGTGCTGATTCAAATGATTGTATCAGTTGATGTTCAAAGTAATGTCAGCAAAACCGTCTAAAAGAAATACATGAAATATGGTTGAAAGTGTGTCAAAGAATATTACTAAAGTTCCCAAAAATAAGGATGTAGATTCTGAGAACTTGACCCAAACCCTAGACTTTATTCATGCATATGATGAGCCCCTTAGGACAGATAATACAAAAAATATTTTGAATAAAAATCTTATACAAGTTTCTACTATTAGTGTTGTAGACATTTTCATAGAGGATATTCTAAATGGCAATCGTATGGTGATTGAGGAATCTAGTGATAAAGAGCCCCTAGCTAGTCAAGGTAATATTGATAGTGACGCTGACAACACTAAAGTTAACAAGCCGCATTCAAATGATGAAAAATATGTTGACTCAAACCCTGATGATAGTAAAGGATCTGGGAATGAGAAGTTGTTGATGAAGAAGATCAGATGATGGAAAAGACGAATGGTGAATTTGAGGCCATTATAGAGAACTGATCCTAAGGGACTACTATTTATGAAAACCAGGAAACAAATTTGGAAGATAAAAATGTGTTGGACAACCTTTCCAACATGTTAGAGACATAGTCTCCAACTGAGAAATATAATAATGTTGTGGCCCCTGAAAATAATGTTGAACTTGATGCTGAGAACATTGTTACTAATAACCTTAGTGATTTTGTAAGTGATAATGCTCATGTTCATTAAGATGTTGAGACACATACTATTGAAGCGCCTGCTGATCCTGTTAATACCAATACTAAGAAGAAGCCTGTAAAGAAAAGAAAAAAAGAAGGCAAACAAGATAAAGCTACTCTCAAACCTAAGAAGACCGCCCATAAAAAGGGTATCCACTCCAACCATGGCTAAGAAGAAGGCTAATAGGAAATAGATCTCAAGAAACAAGAAAAGGTTATTGTAGCTGCTGAAAAGTGTGCTACTAAGAAAAAAGCCACTCCAAAAATAAAGGTTGCTCCTGCTGCGTAGATTGTTGAAGATGACTTGGATGATGTTTTGGAAATATTGTGTTAGGTTATGTCAACAAGAATATAAGTATTATTGTGGGAAATAAGAACCTGTCTAATATTCATGTTGTTCATATTGGACAAAATTTCCTCCATTTTGAAGAAAGTTTTTTTAAATGGAAGTATGTATATCATAGAAGGATTTCCCCTGAAAGGGAATTAACTAAAGAGGACTTAAAGTATGATGAGATAGTAGATCTATTAGATGATGCTCTGGTTATGAAAATTATGACTGGTCTAAGTCCGTTTTATCCTCAACTTATGAAATAGTTTGTTGTCAACATTCCTAACGAATTTAACAAGCCTAGAAGTAGAGACTACAAGAAGGTTCATGTTCGTGGCTGCTGCATTGGTTTCTTTCCATCTATAATCAACAAATATATGGGTGAAAGCAAGTTGATAACAGCTGATAAGGTACCTCCCATGAATATTATTGCACAAGAAATTACGGGTAGGTGTATGAAGATTTGTCTTGTAAAGGATTACTGCCTACTACCAGCCTAAGTGTCAAGTATACAATCCATAACCGTATTGGAGTCTCTAATTGGGCTTCTACGAACCACAGTTCAAGTATCACGACTTCCCTGGCTAGGTAATTTTGATTTTGGGTAATATGTATTTGACCATGTTCTGAAACAAGTTGAGTCTTTTGCTGTCAAATTACTTATTGGTTTCCCATCTCTTATAATTAGTATTCTAATTAGCCAAAAACCAGATATTGTGAGTAATGAAGATATTGATGGTGTTGGTGTTGGTGTTGGTGTTGGTCAATTAACTTTTCCGTTATCACCTGTTTGTTGGGATTCATGTTCCAGACATGTCTCTCCTCAACATTAATTTTTATTTGACCACTAAAGGTGAACTCCCTGAGGTTCTCCTATGTCTGGCATTACCAAAGGCAATGTTCTATTTGAATTGATGCAGGTGTCCAAGTCCTTGCAAGAAGTAATTATTACCTCCACGGTTCTCAAGAACAAAGTGGATCACCTGATTAAGATGATGAACCTTAAGGGATTTGATGCTTCTACTTTCCAAAATGATCAAGAGGATGGTGGTAAAAATGTTGAGGACAAGGAGGAAACCAAAAATGATGTTGACGATGAAGGAAGTGAAGATGGTTATGATTCTAAATATTTTAAAGACCCTGAAGATTAGAGTTTTTTTTTGTTCAATGATTTGTGTTATGATGTTTCTCACCCTTGTTTGGTTTTTATTTAAAAAAAATTTAATAGCCCCCAAGGCATGATAATGGCTCCAAGTACCCTCCTAGATTGGTTCTTATGGTTTTCTTCTCTAGATTCCAACCCATCCTGAGATGTTTCTCTTTTTGGATGGCATTTTTTACTCCTTACTCATTTTGAGGTAAAAAGGGGGGCAAAAAATTTGATAATAAAATCTGGTAATGCAAGACTAATATTGCTAGTCTAATATGTTAATATACTAGTTTTCTAGACCATCAAAAAAGGGTTTAACATTGTTTCCTATTTTTTTAGCTACACTCTAATGTTTTTCTACAAAATTCATGAAAAATGTTCTCATATTTTGGCTGTGTATATTGAATGTTGTATTTGCCTAAAAATTGGCTAATTAGGAGATTGTTATTACAAGTGATTGTCATATTTTTATAGACAGCATGTAAAGTAAGATGTCATGATGTTATGTTGAGACATATGATATATATAAGCTCAAAACAGGAGGACTATATGGAGAAATATGTCCCATACATCATGGAATATTTTGCCTCAGAAGTCAACTGCGTAGAAACAAAATCTCGTGCCTGATTTGTTTCTTTACTTAGTTTATTGTTTATGCGCTTTTAGGAATAAGGAAAGAGTTATCTAAAGATTTGCTATCAATACCAAATAAGATTGATTGAGATTTAATTTAATATAGATTGCAAATTAAATTAAATCAAAATATCAAGTTGCTTTTTTGTTGTTACTTCAGTCGCAAGTCAGTTTAAAACCCTCACGCTTAATGCAACTGATATTTTGCTATATAAGGAGAAGCTCTCCATACATAAGACTCAGACTCTTGAAGATATTATATTAGAACATTTTTCAAAGCTTAGAAGTGTTATAAGTTATATTGGAACGTTTGTCACTATCCAATATCTAAGATTTAAGAATTGGAAGTTTAATCCGATTCTTAAATCGAAAGATGAGAGCCTACATGAATTTTAAGAAAAATCCAAGAGGAAGGACATCATAAAGAAATTGAACGAACTAGTTCAATTCCATAAAGATGAAAGACTAAGCTTAAAATCTAAATATTTATCAACTTCATCAAAATCCTATCAAACAACTTTAATGGTTTCCTTCGGAAGAACATATTTTATAGTTGAATGATCTTTGAAAAATTCAACATCGAAGGAAAAAACCTCATGCATAAGAAGTTGTGATGAATAAGTATATTCCGGTTGAATCTTTTGAAAGAAGAAAAGAATAAGATAGATCAACTTTGGGGAGAAACATAGAAGAACCTTCTTTTAGCGAAGTAGTCGAAGTTTGCTTAAAAGGTATCCTACGAGAAAGATGATTGTGAGGTAACTAAATCATCCTATAAGTAATTATTGCTAAGTTAATAGAAGATAATGATAAAATTAAAAAGTAAAACTTATACATTAAGAAATATTTAGGGTTTCTTGAATAAATCAATAAATCTCTTAAGTTAGAAATAATTAAATTAAAAAACTCAAAAGAAATTTGTGTTTCTTTGAAAAATTAAGTAATTGAATTGCATGAGAAACCGTATGAAAATTTACCAAAGGGAAAGAGAACCTTGACTTGATACTATCAAGTCAAAAACTTTCCTTAAATAAATATGGATTAGGATTTAAAAAAATTAAAATACATAGGAAAGGTTTAAATCATAAGAAAAAAATCATCCAATTTATAAATGCACACACTACAAAAGAATTTTCCATTTAGAGCCCTTATGTTTTAACAAATTAAAAAGTTCTAAAGGTAATAGTCCTAGACCTTTTGAAAAAACTAACACACCTGGATCCAAGAAAATTTGGGTATCAAAGGTGAAACCTTAGTGTTTTGCTGGTATGCGTTGCAGTTCAAAGTTTTAATGATTATTAATGGAGTTATGCAAAGCAAAGATTATACTTAGTATACTTTCAAGCCTACAATATTTATGAAGTCTTTGATATAAGAATAATCAATAATTGTGAATTTCAACAACAGTGATTGAAGCATGTGTTTTTTAGAGGTATCTTAACATCCATGATACTTAGTAATCAATTAACCTTATAATATATTGAGTTGATATGTATGTGATAGACTTGTCCATCTTGTTGTTTAAACCAACTCTCTCATCCAACAATGCATAGAAAAAGACACACCATAATGTGATTCGTGTTGCATTTAAGGAAAGTTTTTATCAAGACCTCTTAATAATAAAGGCAGTATATTATTTTAAGGTTGAAATGATCATAAAATTCTGATAATCCTTTAAAATAATATATTTAATTATGCTCATCTCGATAAATTATGTTTACTAACCAAAAATATAAGTTTCTAAACTAAACATGTTGAAAATGGATTAGCCAATAAATTGGCACTATGATCTAATCGATTTGATCATCTCAAAACTCAGAAATTTAAACATTAAATCATTTTATCAATATATTTTAAAATGTCAAATAATCGTTTTAATGATTAACATGGTCATTTTTGCTTACTTGGTGCCATAGTGGCAGCACCATATATTAAATAGAAAAAGTCACATTTGCATTTAAGAGTGTTTGCTTCAATGATTTAAAAATTGGATTAAACCAGTCAAACGAACCAATTAATCGAGAATCAAAAGAGTTATCAATTTGATATGATTGTTTCATTAGATAAATTATTAAATCGGTAGGAATCATCTAGAATTTGCAAAAATCGGTTAAAACAAGCGAACCGACTTATTTAATTTAATCTGATTTAATCATACGGTTTTACTAATAATTCAACCAATGAACCAGTTATCCAGTACTCTCGTCAATTTGATAGCCGATCTTATTTTTAAAACACTAGACGTGAGTAAATTAATATAATATATTTTTAGTATATTAATATATATATATATATATATATATATATATATATATATATATATATATATATATATATATATATATATATATATATATATATATATATATATATATATATATATATATATATATATATATATATATATATATATATTAATATTTAAATAATAAAATAACAATTTCAATTAAATAATTTTTATGGGGTTAATTATTTTTTTAATTTATAATTAAAATTAATGTTTTAAAATTTGGATCAATGATCAAACCGGCGAGAGTTCTGAGTAACTAGTTCATTGGTCGAACTACTAGATCATTGGTCAAACCACATGACTAAATTGAATTAAATCGAATAACTCAGTTGAGTAAATCGGTATCTATAACAAAATTATATAATTATTAAACCGATCGAACCGAATGACTTGTTCTTTAAAAAAAATCATAACACTAAAAATTTTGAAATTTCAAAATATGATCATTTTACAAATTCAGTCTTTAAATCATATTTTAAACATAGTCATCACATACAATAAAATATAAATTTAAATTAAATTTTGCACAAAAATAAATGCAACATAAATTGATTATCAAAATAATTAACAGTGTTTGATAAATTTAATTCAAATGAGAGAAAGTTGTTATAAATAATTTGCAACGTGATAATTTTTTTAAAAAATATAATTAAATTTTGTTTAAAATTTATTTTAATTATTTTAACAATATTAATCTATATTAAAATAAAAATTTAAAATAATAAAATAATAAAAAACAAAAAATATAATTAAAAAATATAATGTTGGGCCAATGGTTGGCTTCGTGTCTAGTATTGCCTCTGTCATTGAATGGTGAAGGGGCTTGCAACATTAAAAAAAATAGGGCAGATTGGAATTTTTTTTCAATATCGGACATTTTGGTTTATTATTTTTTTAAAATGGGGCAGTTTGGTTAAGAAAAAGTCGAAATATGGCTATGGGAAAGCAATATTCCCATGGTTGATTTAAGTTTTCAAAAAATTATTTCAAAAATTTTTTTATTCATAGAAATTTTAATTACAGATTGTTCTTCTATTTTTATTTCAAGGGTTAAAGAGTGAGAATATAAAATTGATAAGTTCAATCAATTATAACTTTTCAGTGCCATTCAAATTTTTTATTATTTCTATTTATTTTAATTAATAACATTTTGAATTAGAAAAATTTTACAATTATAAATGTTTGTGAATTATTATTTCATTGTTAAAACTAGGGAGTGTTTGTTTAATGGATCCAAATTGTATTTTAAAAAATATGAGGTTAAAAATCCAACATTTTACATGTTTGTTTCAAGTTTTAAAATAATTCAAGTTTTAAAATTGAATTTCATTTTCTTATAAAATTTTAAATATTTATTCTCTTGTCAAAGGATAGGTATCTTATATTTCCATAAAAATAAAAAATAATCAATTATAACTACTCAATTCTATATTATTTTAACACACTTTTTTTTTATAAAAAAATTCAAAATTATAAATAAAATAAAATTCAAAAATAATCTTAAGAACCTTAATAACTTACCAAACAAATGGATCAAAATAATATTCTTAGCATTAATATTCATAAGAATGATATTTTCTAGATTGTAATTTTAATCCATCAAACAACACATCCTTAGTTTTATTTTAATAAAATATATGTGTGTTAAAATAAATGTTATTCTCAATTTTAATGTAAAAATTATATTTTCTCTCTTTCAAATATGTAATTAATTATTTATTTTTATAAATTGAAGGAGATGGATGGGGAATAAGCCTTTAATTGGAACCAAAATGCTACTTTCATACTAAATTTTGACACCTACAATTCATGAATAAGATAAGGTATAGTTTTATGATTAATATAATGTCGAAGTTGGTTAATTACAGAATATTATATTTATATTACAAAATAAATTTAAAAATAACTTTTTTTATAAATAATATTTTTTAGAAAAAGTTTGAGAAAAACACATCTACCATATAAATACAGTGGTGTAAAGTGTATAATATTATCAAATTTAAGTGTAAGACTTTGCGTCAAGATATAATTTCTCAAATTATTGCTACTGATGTCAAAATTGCCAGCGACGATAATGATAGTTATCCACTTATTTGAATTTTTCTTCATTTTTTCAAATTTAACAATATGAATGCATTTAATGTTTCTCTGTACTTTTCTACGGATTCAAATTTGGAGGGATGAGCATTCAATGTTAGCAAAGATATAGAGAAATAGCAATAAAATTTGTGAAAATATATAATGAATATCGATGTTGGTTATACTGTTGCCGACAAAATTTATGTAAATTTCTTACCAGTTTATTTATGTTAATAATTCTTAATTTAAAATGCATTTCTTGAATGTTTAACAAATATTTGAAATTTGAAATTGTGAATTTTTAAAAATCAATAATGGTAGTTAAATTAAGAGCCATACCAAAAACACCTAAAAAAAATCTTTACCTTGTCTCAGAGTTCAGGGCATGATTGTTTTAAAGATTAAGATTATATTTCTAAGTGTTATTTACAATATTGTGTGGAAAAATCTTTGGCATCTTTTAATTACTTGCTGTTAGTGTGTGGAAAAATATAGAATTATTATTAGAAATAGGCCATAACAGAGACTCTACTATTCTGAGTTTTTTTTTTAAATGTTTGGAAAAGTAGTTAAAGATAAGAAGTTTCTGATTTGGTTGACTACTTGTTAGTCTCTTTGGTTAAGAAGAAATAATATTCATTTTTAAGATAATATTGTGGATAGGGGAGTTGAACATCAAATTAAGCTCTTGAAATTTGATTGTAATACGCCTGAAAAGTAGATTAATTCTGCATTTTTACAATTGGTGGAGAAATTATGCGGATTATCTGAAATTACGTTAATTTTGTAATCTATTTGAGCACGTTTCGTGCTCTTTTCAATTAATTTACTTATTCAAAAAAAATATTATATACAATATTAAATATTAATGTTTTTTTTAATAAGCAAATTGATTTAAAAGAAACATGAAACATGCCCGAATTACCGAGTTAACGTAATTTGAGATGATATGTAGGATTTTTCCACCAATTGTAAAAATACACACTATGTCAAAAAAGACCTTTAGCAGCGCTGCCAAAAGTGGCGCTGCTAAAGGTAAAGGCAGCGTTTTTTTTCAATGAAAAAGCGCTGCTAAAAGCTCCCTTCAGCAGCACCTTTAGCAGCGCTTTTTTAGCCCTTTAGCAGCGCTTTTGTAAGCGCTGCATAATTCCCCCAACCATCCCCCCTTTAGCAACGCTTTTGCAAAAGCGCTGTCTTAGACCCCCCCCCCCCCCTTTAGCAGCGCTTTTGCAAAAGCGCTGCCATAGCCCACCCTTTAGCAGCGCTTTTTACAAGCGCTGCCTTAGACCCCCCCTCCAAACCAATAGCAGCGCTTTTGTAGCGTAATATTTGTGACCTTTAGCAGCGCTTTTATGTAAAAGCGCTGTCTAATGTCCCAGATTTTAAAAAAAAAAATTTATAAAATATTCACCCTGTTTTGTATATTTTACCAACAACCTACTTATATTACACAAACCTGCTTATAATTCAGGCCTTTATTTCAGCACTTTGGCCTTATAAATAAAATTCAAACTTTGGCCTTAAATATACAATTCAAACTTTGGCCTTATATGTACAATTCAAAACTTTGGATACATTGTAACTCATGACTTTGTTCATAAACATTTTAATATACACATAAACCTGTTTAAATATGTTACAACAAAATTCGATCCTCAGAATTACAAGAACACAAATACATTCAATTCACATATAATTACAAGTCTTCCAATCCGATAACTCTATACAATTCTCAACCCAAGAATAAATTGACATCATTCCTCTTTAATTTCTTCCAATTTTGCTTTCGTGTAAGTAGCGCACTTGAATTCATCATAATACTACATAATATAACAGATCGAATAAGATTTAAGTTTAAAACTAATTACTCAGATGAAGTATCGGATAATTATCAAAATGAATCATATAACTTATATAATGAATTGATCCATACCAGGACTGGAATCTCAAGTTGACTAGAAAGAATAATTTCCCTCATAAAGCGCAATACAAAATATCCACAGTCAATACCATTGCGCTGCCGAGGACACTGTAAATGGAAAAAATAAACGAACATTTATCCGGATATATAGTTTAAATAGTTTTATCAAGTAGAAACATGCGAGAATATACCTCCACTCTGATCCAGTTGATGTTGTTAGCCTTACTTTTTGGCACCGTTGCATCTCTTTGTGCTCTGAATATTTGTATAACTCTAACATAATATAAACGCATATTTAGAACAATGTCACATAATAAATAAAGATATATAATTAAAGACAACAGTATATGTCAACCGGCCCTTACTATTTTTTATTCTAATCGTGCATATCTCAACCGGCCCTTTCTGTATGGATATGCGGGATTTGATGCTCGTTGACGATTTACGCCACTAACAACCTGAAAAAACAAGTTTATCAGAACTCCTGTACATGGAAGAATTATATATACTATACATAGTTCATGATAAGTTGTACTTACTTCAAATTCTTTTGATCTTCGCTTTGCAACAAACGTCTCCCATTCTTCCTTCGAAATCAAATTCACGTACTTCATCGGACGCTCTGAGTCAACAAAGTTTCCTTCAAAATCTTTTAGAAACTTGTTTGTTAAAAACGCTCTAAATCCCCTCAAGCGTTTTCCGGCCAATTGAATATAATATTTTCTCCTACGATCTTCAATATTGAAAGATCTCTGCAAACAAACACACATACATATAACATGTTAGTATATTTAATTTAAAGACGTAAATGTCAACAATAATTAAACAATTCCAATATTATACCTGAATCTCGGTCCAAATCTTATCTTTAGCCGGTTGTAATGAAACAATTCTCCAATTATCACAAGTAATCGGAACTTGCGAACGTACAAGTGCTCCGATGTAACTTGTTAGCAACGCACCGTTAGGCTTAACTAACTGGTCTCTTTCATTCCAATGGACATCATACTTTACTCCTTTATCTCTCGCACGTATGATTTTTTTCATAATTGTTATGCCTCTTTTAATATCGCCTTCCACGTCTTTTGTTGTTTGTTTTCCATCATGTGATGTTTCCTCGTTGCTGGCCATAATATATATACCTGTAATTCAGAAAAATCAAAGTATCAAATGAATGACATGCAAATATGTAAATAACAAATATATACATAAGAAATGTGTAAATAAGAAAAACATGGTATAAATAAGAAATAACAAAAACATGGTATAAATAAGACATGTGTAAATAAGAAAAACATGTTACAAGTACCTTTAACATCTCTTTCTTTTTTTCGTCGTAACGGGGTTTACTTGTCTCTTAACAACACGGATAGATGGATTGATCCAAATTCCCTCGTTATGATCATTTCTAATATATGATTCATCCGCTCTAATATTCTCATCTGGATCATCTATAATATAAGATTCATTCTCAACATAAACATCCCCCTTTTCTCCAATGTTATCATCGATTACTTTGTTGGAAAAAAGAACTATAGACCATTTCGTACTTGTCGGATCAGTGACATAGAACACTTGTTTAGCTTGCGTGGCTAGAATAAAAGGCTCATCTTTGTACCCCACCTTATTAAGATCCACTTTCAAAAAACCTGATTTATCCATTTGTATGCCACTATTATTTTCAACCCACTTGCATCCAAAGATAGGAATCTGAAACTTCTCATAATCAAACACCCAAATGCGCTCGATAGCCCCATAATACGAGGAAATGTGCATTGCTTTGGCAAGCACGGTGACACCACTATTTTGCATTGTACTTTTATCATCTTGTTCCTTGGTATAAAATGTGTATACATTAATTGCGTATGCGCTATAAAAAAACACATGCAAACTTGGACCATATGCTAAACATCTCAACCTTTCTGTTATTGAAGCGGGATCAGAATAAAACTTTGAAAAAATATGCTTCTTGAACCATGTTATAAAACTTCGATTGTGCTCACGTACTATCCAATTTTCATTTCTATTCAGATTTAAACCTCGGAGAACGTCCTTGTGCATTTCAACATACGGCTCAACCTCAATGTCATTGTGCAGAACATACAAATTCACTTGCTCCTGTTCATCCCTTGAAACTGTCACAACTTTATTTCCAATTAACTGTTTACCATCTATTTTTTCAACAACATGAGATTTTGGGAGGCCAATGGATTGAACGTTGGACAAATATTCAGTACAAAACTCAATAGCTTCTTCAACAATGTATCGTTCAACAATACATCCCTCTGGTCGACTTCGGTTTTTCACATACCCTTTCAATATTTTCATATAACGTTCAACAGGGTACATCCATCTCATATAGGCAGGTCCACACAGTTGTGTCTCTTTCACAAGATGAACAACTAGATGTACCATTATGTCAAAAAATGATGGAGGAAAATACATTTCAAACTCGCACAAAGTAATAACTATTTCTCTTTGCAATGTTGGTAAGATTGCAGGATTTATCACCTTACTACAGATTGACCTAAAGAAAAAACACAATTTAGTTATTGCGCCTCTCACTTTTTCTGGCAAAATAGAACGTATACCTATTGGTAGAAAGTGTTCCATTATAACATGGCAGACATGTGTCTTTAAACTTTTTAACTTGAGGTCTTTCATAGAAACAAGTCTTCTAATATCTGAAGAGTATCCTTCTGGAACTTTAACTTCACTCAGAAACTTACACAATATCTTTTTCTCCTTTCTAGATAGAGTATAAGCAGCAGGTGGTAGATATGTGTGGTTTCCTTTCTTCAAGGGTCCTAATTCATTCCTTATTCCCATTGCTACCAAGTCCTTTCTTGCTTTAAGGCCATCCTTAGACTTTCCTTGTATATTGAGTAACGTACCAATAACACTTTCAAATACATTTTTTTCAATATGCATAACATCAAGAAAATGTCTTACATACAACGACTTCCAATACGGCAACTCAAACAAAATTGACCTCTTCTTCCACCCACGCGTGACAAGCGTATGAGCAAAAAGCTTGCCAAACTTAGTACTCACATCTTTCACCTTTTCAAAAATTTGTTCGCCGGTCAATGTAGGTGGAGCTTTACGTTGTTCTGAATCTCCATTGAATGCTTTTCTCCACCCACGGTAGTGATGACTAGAATTTAAGAATCCACGATGACCAAGAAAGACATTCTTCTGACCAAATTCCAACCGCGTCCAATCTGTGTTTTCTTCACAGATAGGACACGCACATTGACCTTTAATGCTATACCCCGATAGATTTCCGTATGCTGGGAAATCATTAATTGTGCCAAACACCATCGCCCTCAAATTGAAACTTTCTTTCCTATATCCATCATAAACCTCCACACCGTTCTCCCACAAACTCTTTAAGTCTTCGATTAGAGGTGTCAGGTATACGTCTATGTCATTCCCTGGTTGTTTAGGGCCAGAAATTAACATAGATAACATCATGTACTTACGCTTCATACATAGCCATGGAGGTAGGTTATAAATCATAATAATTACAGGCCAGGTAGAATGTGAGATACTCTGCAGACCATGCGGATTTATTCCATCAGTCGATAATGCCAAGCGAAGGTTTCTAGCTTCTTCTCCAAAATCAGGATAATCATTATCAATTTTCATCCACTGTGGTGAATCTGCCGGATGTCGATACTTCCCATCTACAATTCTATCATCTACATGCCAAGTCAGGTGTTTTGCATCTGTTTCACTACGAAACATGCGTCTGAATCTCGGAATTATAGAAAAATACCATAATACTTTTGCTGGTGACAATTTTTTCTTATACCGAGATACACCGCATTTAGGAAACTCGTTTAATAATGCATATTCATTTCGAAACAAAATGCAATCATTTGGACAAACATGTATCTTATCATAGCTCATGCCAATAGAGCATAACATTTTTTTAGCTTCATAGGTTCGATTGGAAAGAACATTATCCTCCGGAAGCATCTCTTGAAGTAGGGCTAACAACTCTGTGAAACTTTTATCCGACCATCCATTACCCGCCTTTAAATTGTACAACTTTAATACCGCGGACAATCTTGTGAAAGTAGTGCAACCTTTATACAACGGTTTCTCTGCATCGCTTACCAACCTCTCAAACATCTTGGGACAATCTTGAAGATTTTCTTCAAGTGCTTCTGCAATCTCTTCGACTCGATCACAATCATATGTATCTCTGCCATTGTCCTTTGAAGCACATGTCGTATTATTCCGGGGTTCAACATTCTCGTTACTTATCTCACCATGTAATGTCCAACATGTGTAACTTCGATCAATTCCATGTCTCATTAAATGAGATTCCAACTGAACGGCGTCAACTCGACGCCCATAACAACATCCTAAGCAAGGACATGTGATCCTACTGGGGTCTTTAGCGTGTTCAACAGCAAACTTAACGAACTTCGATACCCCATTCTCGTACTCTTTTGACAATCGATTACCAGCCATCCATTTTTTATCCATACTAATTGAGTAATCTACACTAAACTATAAAAGTTAAACAAAACAGAGAATACCTGTAAGGAAATCACTAACTTCTAAGAATGCTACGCAATAGGATGCTTGGAAACGATCACAGCTTTTCTCTTCACAGGTAACCCCTATAGCAGACAAAATATAAATTTTATTAAAATCATATTAATAATTAACCAAGACAAATCATATTAAAAATACTAGATAATCCACCAAAACAAATCATATTAAAATTACTAGATAATCCTTAAACCAAAATGACACCCTTACTAAATATTGAGAAATCCTAACTAAACATATAAAACCATAATAACATATATATCATATAAACATTGAGAAATCCATCATAATAACATAATAACATATCAACATATAAAACCTTCACTAAACCTTCAATAAGTCATTTCTACACAACAACAACACTAAAATTTACTTGCATGCATGTCCTCAAACCTTCAATACAAAACAACAATATACGTATCATACTTGAACGCAACAACAAAAACAATTACTCAACAATAGTATACGTTATCAACACTAAAATTTACTTGCATGTCCTCAAAAGAAACATATCTACACAACAACAAAAACAATAGTATACCAACAATGGTGAAAAGAAAAACCATCAATATTTAGATAACAAATATTTAGATAACAAAAACAATAGTATACCAACAACAAAAACAATAGTATACCAACAATGGTGAAAACAAATATATAGAAAAACCATCAAATACCAACAATGGTGAAAAGAAAAACCATCAATATTTAGATAACAGTATTAACAACAACCTTCAAAACCTTTAATGTCTTCAAATACCAACAATGGTGAAAAGAAAAAAAAAACAAGAAAATCCCTTGAAACTGTCACATACCTTAACAATGGTGGAAATGCAATGCAGACGGACGGATGCACTCGAAAACGGACGGTGAACGGACGACGGGCGACGGTCGGACGGCGGGCGACGGTCGAACGGCGGATGACGGCAACAGAAAGTTTGAATAGGGCAAGTTCGTTCGCCAAAGGAGAAAGACAGAAGAAAAGAAATGTACGCGACTGTTTTGTTTCTCTTAAACTTCTGGAGGGTATTTTAAAATTATAATACTAATACCTATAGCTGCGCTTTTAAAGGCCTTTAGCAGCGCTTTTAAAAGCGCTTTCTTAGGGTGCCTTAGCAATGCCATATAGCAGCACTTTATAGAAAAAGCGCTGCTAAAGGGCCCCCTTTAGCAGCGCTTTTTAAAAGCGCTTTCTTAGGTCCCCCTTTAGCAGCGCTTTTAAAGGCCTTTAGCAGCGCTTTTAAAAGCACTTTCTTAGGGTGCCTTAGCAATGCCATATAGCAGCGCTTTATAGAATAAGCGCTGCTAAAGGGGACACCTTTAGCAGCGCTTTTTAAAAGCGCTTTCTTAGGTCCCCCTTTAGCAGCGCTTTTTAAAAGCGCTTTCTTAGGCCACCCCTTTAGCAGCGCTTTTTAAAAAGCGCTGTCTTAGGTGGGAAATTTTTTTTCTTTTTTTTTTACCCACCCTTTAGCAGCGCTTATTTAAGAAGCGCTGCTAAAGGGTGCGCTGCTAAAACTCATTTCTGGCGTAGTGTACAATATTGATCTAATGTTAAAACCTATTATAATACAATTACAAGAGATTATTTTGATAAAGTAACAAGTTTCTTTAAGTCCCCTACCTAGAAGTGTTCGTGAGTTGAGTCGAATCTAATTTGATTAAATTCAATATTCGACTTGATCAATATTTTTTAGGTTGAGTTGAGTGTTCAACCAGTACTTTTAAGATTAAATCTGATTCAACCTAATCCGTTCATCAATGGATTGGGTTGGATTGGGTTCGTTGGTAATCCACTAAATATAAATTTTAAATTCTAAATAAAATATATCAATTTAATAAACATATTTATATATTACAAAATCATAAACTTTTAATATTCAATTTGAACAAAATTTATTGGTTAATACCTAAAAACTCTTTTACAATTTATATAAAGTTAAAAAAAAAATATACAAATGGTGTAAAGTATAAATAAAATCAATCTCTCAAATTTGATTTAGACTTAGGCTTTATAATAATGAAAACTATATATATATATATATATATATATATATATATATATATATATATATATATATATATATATATATATATATATATATATATATATATATATATATATATATATATATATATATATATATATATATATATATATATATATATATATATATATATATATATATATATATATAAATATATAAATATATATGCATTCTAAGAATTATGTTGATAATTTATAAATAAAATAAAATAAAAATAGTGTGACATATCAATGGGCTGGGTTCGCAGGTTCTTGGGTTTAAAACTTCAAACACGTTATCCGAACCAAATACTAATGGTTTAAATGGGTTGGTTGAAGTTGGATCCTCACATGACTGGGTTGGGTAAAAATAAGGGTGGTTAGGTTGGGTGAGTGGGTGAGTGGGTTGGCCCATACCCATGAACACCCCTACCCCTACCTATTGTATTGACTTGAAAATGTATGTTATTTCTCCTCATTCAAAGACACCAACAAGAGGTCAACCAAATTAAAAGCTTCTTGCCTTTTATGGCTTTCCCTGACGTTTTTCATTGAGAAAATGCTCTGGATGACCTAAAATAGAGGTTTTCACGTTACGACCCATTTCTAACCATTCTTTTATGTTTTTCCACACACTAACAACAAAAGGATAGGAAATAATAAGATCAAAGATGATAGAATGAAGCACTCCCCTCTTTTGAAGTTCGGTTTTCGAAAGCAGCTTGTTTATCAACATTTGCCAACCGAAGACTTGAATTTTGGAAGGGACTTTAGTCCTCCAAAGATTCTTCATGAGCAGAGAAGAATCTACCCCCTGCTGTCAATCTAGGAGTTTGATTAAAAACAATAACAGGATTTCACCTTAAAGTCGCTCAAAGCTTCGTCTATCCAGTAGAAACAGACCTTCGTGTGTCTAGCTTGGGAGAAAGGAGCAATAACTTCCTTAAATCCCATGAATCTTTCAGCATTCAGATTACCTGCAAGATGAAAAATAGACCAGTTCCAAGTTCAGATATCATTCGTCCAATAACTGAATTCGCAAACAGAGGCAAAATGGAAACTACCTGAGAGGAGATCTGAGAGTGTTGAACTAAAAAGGAAGCGCACCACTCCAAGAATTCCACTAGAATAGGATTTTATCTCCACGACCCAGGTTGCAGCAGATGGAATCTCAAGACCAATTTGGATAATTTAAAAATTTATTACCAACCAATTTCAAATCCCCCAACCATATTGATGTCATTTTCAAAGAATTGGGAGAGCAAGAACCGAAAACATTCGCCATCAAGTTATCCTATCCGAATTCTAAAATATCCTTTCAAATTGTTTTCTTTGGTTGAATAAACCGTCACTTCGGTTTAGCCAATAATACCTCATTAACGATAGCAATATCTTTGACGTCCAGCCCACCATCTTGTTTAGACTTGCAGATCTTATGTTGTTAGAATTCGGTGGTGTTTAGATAAAGAATTTAGTTAAAGTTTATAGTTCACGTATTTATAAAAATAATTATTTATGATTAACTTTGTATAAATTATTTTTATAAATAAAGATAAAATGAATTTGAATTATTTTAATTATTTTAATTTTTTAATTATATACTATTTTAAAAAAATTAAAAAAATATATTAAAAACTATTTTGATAAAAATTATTAAACACGATCACAAGTCGATAATTAATCTCAAATAAACTCATATATAAAAACCCTTAATAAATAATGAGTATTACTTTTTTTTCTCCGTGTAATATGAGAATATAACACTAGAAAGCACAAGGGCACACAAAAAGCACACGAGTTTATTCTTTATATTTTAATCAAAATTTTAAAATAATTAAAAAGAAATATTTTATTTATCAATTAATTTAACCGTTTATAGTATAATAATATTCCAATATTTACTTGTAATTTTGCTTGCTATCAACTATATTATGCAATATCCTTGTAAAAATATCTAACTTATACATTCTCTTTCATAAATATATCTATTATGAATTAATTTATGTGTCATTCACTATGCCCTTCGTTTCTTTTTTATATTATGCCTTTTTAAAACTAATATTTTTAATTATTTTTTGTTTCTAGAGTTGGATTATATACTAATTTTAAATATATCAATAATATATTTAGTAATTTTTTTATTTTTATAAAAATATTTAGCTATTTATTACATTAATTTATTTATTTTTATAAAATATTAACTGTTTATTACATACAGAAAAATAGATAAAACAAAATAATAAATAATAAAAATTGTTATAAAACTTTAAAGATTTATTTAGTAATGAATGTTTGAAGGCTAAAAGTATATTTAGTTAAAGATTTCGTATTTAAATCCCGCTGACTCATCTTGAGTTTGTATATAGTTTATATAAAGTTTTATTCTGCTTTCAATTGGAAAATTTATATCAGTACATAGAATTAGTCGATCTTAGAGGTTAAAATTATTATTTTAAAATATAGTATTAAAACAATAAAATGTAATTATTATCTTAAATTTACAAAACCGTCCAACAGACTCCTTCAATCAACGGTAGGAATAAGGATAGGTCACCAAATATATGTGGTAATGCAATTGAATAATGTGGAGCCTCAGTCCCACATATTTAGATGTTGATATTTCTTCTCCAATTATGATAGCGTATTAATAAGAATTTTCTATAAACCGGAAAATATTCTTCCATTTTGAATAACGTTTTATATATAGAGAATATAGGACCATCTAATATGGCATGGTTTAACCGATGAATCTAACAATTTCTTGCACTTGCACCACATATTTTTCTGTTTTTTTTTCTCCATTTTTTATACTCTTAAAAATCTATCAAAAGTTTATCAAGAGTATAGAATATATTATTGTTAGGGAAAACTCCACTCTTAAAGTTAATCGAATCAATTTTAATGAATAAGAATCAATCTTAATAATTGATCACGCCTCTTGTTCTTCATCTTTTACTCAGGTGAAACAATTACTACTTACTTGTAAGATGATTTTACACTACATAGAGAATTGAAAGAAAAAAACAAGACAATTGAAAGTGAGAGAAAAGAGAAATTCTAGAAGAAGATGAATGTATAACTGTGCAAATTGCACTTAATGCGTTTGATAAAATGTGTGTTAATCACAACTGTGATTTCTGAAACTACACAAATGATAAACTTATTACAAATGAAATAGAGTTTCTATCTATTTATAGGCGAGAAACCATGATGGAAATAAAGGCCTCGTATTCCACCGAACCTTGTATCTTTCTTGGATGAGGACAAAGCTCATCGCCTGATCTGTGACCAAGAGATAGAGAAGTAGTGATGAATCCTCCTCCAGACGAGTGAGAATGGGGGAGATGCGAGGAAGGCCTTTATCTTAGAGAAAGCTTCTTCACACTTGGAGGTCCATTAAAATCTTTCTTTCTTCTTTAAGATGACGAAGAACTGGAAAACCTTATCGCCTATTCACGAGAGGAAGCGAGACAACGAGACAAGACGATAAAGGACAAACTAATTAAGAGTGTCATGGAAAGTGCAACACATTTCACCTCTGGCCAAAGGACGAGCAGAAAAAATGGAAACTTGCCCCTTTTTTCCTAGTTGTAAGTTCCATCTGAAGGAAAAAGTGGCATACGTAATGGGTTTGATTCTCAACAAAATAATTTTTGTATATTTATAATTGAAAAATGCATCACTTTTCTCCCTGGTTGAACATAGAATCGAGGTGATAATACTAATCGTTCCTCTCAATTTCTTCTACTAATGGAGGTGAAAGATGTTAGGGGGTGTTTTTTTTACCTCAGTTTGTTGATCTAATCGAGGAAAAATCCCTTGTTTAAAAAAATTATTTTACAAAATTTTCTTTTCACCTTTATTTTTTCTGATGCAGAACCAAAGTTGTACATTTTTTGAAATAGCACAAATAACACATTTATGAAATAAAATTGCACTCATATTGTACCAAAAATATACATTGTTACACCAAAGCTAATAAAATGGTACACACATTCTTTTTTTACAACAAAATTAAAACATATAAAATGATTAACAAACAAAGTCAAAAACTAAAGTCGTTCGACTTGAACGGACGTCCTTAAGTCTTCTTCTGTGAATGGTGTTCGACCGTTAAACACCTATATTTAATTTTAATAAAATTTAAAAATAGTTAGGATAACCAAATAACAACAGCAACATTAAACCTTTAATAACATCAATAACCTTAAATCTTCAAACCATTGATTTCAACGACAACAATATTAAATATTCAATCTCGACAACAATAACATTAAACATTTTACTAAAAATAGCAACATATTTTTGCTTACAATAACAACAACATTAAAAAAATTACTAAAATAACAACTCTTACAAAAAAATCAATAAAATCATTAATCATTAAATCTTAAAAAATGAATGTCACAAATTATACCACTCGCTTTAGGCGGTAATAAATCCCAGCATTTTAGTTTTGAATCTATGTAACATATGGTATCTCTCCAAAGTTCTACTATTAAAAAAAATTAATAAAATAATATTCAAAAGTGAAGTGACCATTTTATTATTATAAATATAAATTAAGAAGTCATATAAAATTTTACTTCTTAGTTTTCTCGTATTCCTTCTTTATGATTATAATGAATACCATGCACATCATCTAAATCATCTTCTTCCTATGAGGTACACACATATGTTGCAAAATAACGGGTCTCCGAAATATCAAGAGTTAAACTTGATTTTCGTTACTAGTGGGAATGTGTTTTACTTGTAAAATAGTTGACCATCTATTGTTAGAATGCTCACTGACATAAAAAAAACTTGTTTTTTTTTTCTCTAGAATGTCATAATATAATTCATTCATATAAGTTGTCTTACGAAAGTTAACCTTTGTAAATCATAATTCAGCGGTTTGTAGACTGATGTTGATATCAATCCACTTGCACATAAATAAAATAAATTTAAAGATAACAAAATCAATCTTTCAAATTTATTTAATGACTTCAAAGTATAGTCTACATGTCGTTACATGATTCTTATCTTTGAAACTAGAGAAGTACATAAATTCAACTTCAACTATAACCCCATTATTTTGTATAGTACTATAATTATCCTTTGGTTTTATATGGAATGAAACTTTACTAATATTGTATGCAATCCATGTTATTATATTAAACTTATACATATATGACATGCATTTAATAGTATTATATGATCTCCCACCATTAGAAATCCTTTCATTAAACCAATTTATAAAACACTTGTTAAACTCTGTCAACATTTATTTTCCACTCACTCGGGAGAATTTTTTCCTTGATAAGTCTTTTGTGAATGGATAAGTAAGGTTAAACTTCATCAACATTATTCAATATATACAAATGTGCTTGAAAGACTACATCTCAGGATATTGAGTTAATATTTAACAATAACGACAACATTAAAATCTTATTCTCAAAAACAACAATAACATCGAACTTTAAATATCTCAACATCAACAAAAAAATTACTAGTATAGGCATGAATAAAGTATTAACGTATTAGGAACATGATGAGAGAGTCAAAGAAATTAGTTAGTTTGATTTTTGAGTTTCGTTTGAGTTTCCTTCCTCCTTTCCTTGCTTCATTCGACTTGAAACATGAAATTTGATTTAATTTAATGGAGAAGATGAATAATGGTCTTTTCGAGATTATGGAAGAAGGTGTTTCCTTTGTTAGGTGGAGAATATGAAGAAGGTACTTCATTTTATAGGGCACAATAAGTTTAGGTAAAATGAAAAACTGACTCAGAGCTAACGTGGTGCTTTAGAAAACATTGTAGATGGAAGTTTTCCCCTCTGTTGTGGAGTTTAATCGAGAAAATATATGTTAGCTTTCCACTTGATTAGGTGGTACAACCGAGGTGATAAATGATATTTTTATATAAAATATATAATAACATGAGGGCTCCATTTTTTTCAAAATAAAACCCTAAACATATATTAATAGGATTTGAAGTGTCTCCCTGAGGGAATTTTCCCCTCGGTTGTCTTCCAAACTAAAGGAATAGACTAATTGAATTGCATATCAATTTCTTACCGTTCACCATTTTCATTTTGGATTGTAATATCATATCAATATGATTAGGAATAATTTCTCAATATTTTCAGTCAAGGAAATCAATAAATCATTGAATTTTCGCCTTGGATGACAATATAGAGAAAATTTTCCTAAAAACAACAAATACAACAAAACAACAACAACAACAACAACAATAACAAAATCAACAGCAACAGAAACCACTAATAAAAAATAGACATTTGGTAACACCATATTAATATGATCATTTTATCAACCGTAGTAATATCTCATGTTTAGGCGCCTGATTTATTAAGAGAATTTTCATCATAGTTCATAATAACAACTATGGTGATAGATTAAGGGTTACAGACTTCGAATCTCATCATCTACATTTTTCCTTTTTTTAATAGAAAAATGTGTGTCCCTTAACTTATATTGTTAATAAAAATTGAAAAACAATTAACTACGACTGTATTTTATCAACAATGGTTATATGTGTCATATTTCATTGCGGTTGATATTTGGAACCATGGTGAAATTCTTTCCTGCAAAACTAAATCATAACATGTTCTTTATTTCTTTCATAACACATGTTATAGCGAACAATAGTGATAGCGAAATCTTCATCTTCACAATCTTCATTTATTTCTTGGAACAAAAATCATTTCTTGGTCTCTTCACCCTCTTCGAAGTACAATATGTTTCATTTTTGTGTTCATTGTTCATTTCTTAGTCTCTATCTTTTTTTATTGCAATTGGATTTGAATACAAGAGTTAGAAATTATCGATGACTTTGTGTTCTAGTTTTTAAGATTTTATGATGGTTTTATTGTTATAAGGTTATGTGATTGATGTTGGGTTGTTGTATTTGTGGTTATGAATATGCTTTACATTTTGGTGTTAAAAAAAGAAATGTGTAGGTTATAAATATGCTTTAGGTTTTGCTATTGTTGATTGATGTCATGAATTGTATTCATGGTTATGAATATGCTTTAGATTTCGGTGTTGCTAAATGTTATACTGCTTTGATGGATATGCATATGCATATAACCATATTAGTATGTTGTGTATGTAGCATTAGTGTGCCATTCATGTTAGTCTTTAGATACAATTTTCAGAATTTATTATGGATCGTAGTTAGATAAAATCTGATAGATTAGGTCTTATGTATGAGAAAGGAGTTCTTGAATTCCTTGAATTTGCAGAAAAAAATCTTCCAGGAAATAATGGTATCTTTTAGTGTCCTTGTGTTAATTTCGAGAATATAAAAATGATACAAAGGAAGAAATATTACATCACCTATGTTGTAATGGAATATGTAAAAATTATACAATATGGATGTGGCATGGAGAAATGGCTAAAAATTGAAATGCGGCATCACAAAAGCATGAAGTTGATGAAGACATGGATGATCGACTAGAAGATATGATATGTGATATTGGAGAATTGTATTTTATGAAATCTCATATTTATGATTATTTATGTAGTGATAAGGATGTGCCTTTATATAAGGGGTGCACAAGTTTTACACGGCAATATGTGTTATTATAATTGTTTAATCTAAAGGAAAAAAATGGGCGATCAAATAAAAGTTTCATGGAATTACTTGATTTGTAGAAAGAAATTCTACCAGAAGATAACAATTTGTCTGATTATTGTTATAAGGCTAAGAAGATATTGTGTCCAATGGGTTTGGAGTATACCAAAATACACGCATGTCCTAATGATTGCATATTATACAAAAAGAAGTATGAAATTTTGGCTAAATGTCTAGAATATGGTGAGTCACGCTACAATGTGAAGGATAACAATTATGGTGACAATGACAATGTTAGCAAGAAGCGTCATCCTGCTAAAGTGTTATGGTACTTGCCAATAATTTTAAGGTTCAAGAGACTTATTTCTAATGTAAATGATGCAAAGAATATTAAATGACATGCATATAAAAGAAAATATGATGGAAATATTCTCCATGTAGTTGATTCTTTGCAATGGAAGAAAATTGATTCGTAGTTTCCAGATTTTGTCCTTGAGCCAAGAAATCTTAGGCTTGGTCTTACCACAGATGGAATGAACCCTTTTTGTAATCTGAGTATGAACCATTCTTCGTGGCTTGTTCTTCCAACAATTTAAAACCTATCATCTTGGTTGTGAATGAAGCACAAGTATATGTTACTAAGTATGATGATTTCTAGACCAACACAACATGGAAATGACCTAAAATCTCATGAAACTTGTACCAATGAAAGATCTCAAGCTAATTGGCTAAAAATATCATAATTTTCATGTCTTGATGCAATAACTTCTACTAGTGTCTATCTGTGACATCCTTCCAAAAAAATGTAAGAGGGACTATAACCGGATTGTGCTTATTATTCAATGTTATATAAATATATGTAATAATGTGATAACTTGGACCACATATGAAATTAGTACGATTTCCTTTCATACAAAAGCAAAAGATGATCGTAGAACAATGCAAAATAACAGGGTTATGATTGAGGCCGAATCCATGTATTTTTCTAGTTCGAAAGATAAGAATCATATATTGGCGTCGAAATTGTTATATGGTTTCATTGAGGATATTTTTGAGATTGATTATATTATTTTTAAAGTGCATTTATTTAAATGCAGGTGGATTTCCAGTAACAATGGTGTACAAACTAATGAGTTAGGATTCACACTAGTTGACCTTGGCAAGGAAACTTATATAATCGAATCATTCATCATGGCTACTCAAGCAAAACAAGTTTTTTATGTGAATGACCCTTCAAACTTATCGAGGAGATGGTCAATTATTCTCCAAGGAAAATACATTCCTCATAGTGATGAAAATCATGATTTAAATTTTGATATTCCTTTCACTACTTCTTATGCAACACAAGTGTCACTACTATAAAATATACCTTTGGTAACACTAAATTACAAAGGTCTGACAATTAATCATTGTAATATCATTTTTTTGGATGTGTTTTGTTTTGTATATATATATATATATATATATATATATATATATATATATATATATATATATATATATATATATATATATATATATATATATATATATATATATATATATATATATATATATATATATATATATATATATATATATATATACATATATATATATATATATATATATATATATATATATATATATATATATATATATTTATGAAAAGAATTTGCATTACGGTCATACCATTTAACCGTGATTATACATTCATGGAGCGACAAGGTTTGAATCCCAGTTCCAACCGCTTTCTGCTTTTTTGTTACAATGAATGTTTTCCTTATAATATATATATATATATATATATATATATATATATATATATATATATATATATATATATATATATATATATATATATATATATATATATATATATATATATATATATATATATATATATATATATATTATAAGGAAAACATTCATATATAATATATATATATATATATATATATATATATATATATATATATATATATATATATATATATATATATATATATATATATATATATATATATATATATATATATATATATATATATATATATATATATATATATATATATATATATATATATATATTATAAGGAAAACATTCATATATAATATATATATATATATATATATATATATATATATATATATATATATATATATATATATATATATATATATATATATATATATATATATATATATATATATATATATATATATATATATATATATATATATATATATATATATATATATATATATATATATATATATATATATATATATATATATATATATATATATATATATATATATATATATAAAAACTAAAATTAAAAAACCTATCACCACGGTTGTTAATGTCAACTGTTGTGAAAGGTCTTACATTTCATCATGATTTTTGAATACGACCGTGGTGAAATTGTTTACCCATATATAAGTGAATTAACTATTACTTCTTGACAATATCGTCGTATCTTCACAGTAAAACTCTAGAACACATTTTATCTTTTCTTTTTTATCATTAGCTTCCTTATTATATATTATAGCCTCAATCTTGTTCTTCATACATAAAAGTATTCTTTTTCTTCCTTATTCTCTAATTTTCGTGTTATTATTGTTATGTTTCATACATGATTTTCACATGATTTTCTTCTTGTTTGAGATTTGATGTGTTTTTTCTGTTGTTGTATGTTGCACATGTCTTTCACAAGATTGTCTTATTATTTAGTTTTTTTTCACATGTTTTGTTGTTGGTTTTGATATGCTTTATGTTTGGATAGGCTTTATGTTTAGGTTTTGAAAAAGAGTTTATCTTCTCTACGACCACTTTGACACCATCTAAACTTATCCTACTCTCAAATTTCAGATCTTTCTCTCAACAATAATAGTGAGAGAAAACTTGTCCATGAGGTCGAGGCTTCAAAGGAGGTTATTTATATTCTAGATTCATGGTTGAACAAAGCAAAGAAAGATGAATCTGTTTGGGATCACAAGAAGGTTGTTGAACCGTCTGGTGGAACAAGCTATAAGAAGTACCTAATAAATATGGATGCAACTAATTATGAATCAGATGAAAACCTTGAGAACGATACAAATTCAACTAAGCATGAAGATTGGAGACATTGTTATGTTTCACATGTTAACATGTTTATTTAATTTTTGTTAGATTATAATGTACAACTAGTTAATCTTTGTTGGATCACATGTTAACCTTGCATGTTGATAATTTTTTGTTGGATTATAATGTATTGTAATGTTAACATGCTAGTTTATGTTAACCTTTTGTTTGATTAATATATACTGCTAGTTTATGTTAACGTACTGTTTTTTTCTTGTTTTTTTCCACGCATTTTTTCAATTAAAGGTATGTATATTGTTGATAAATGTTGTTGCATGGTCTTGATGTTGTTGTTGTTGATGTTATAGCTACCAAGTGATTATGGTTCTTTACTTATCACAGATGCAGCTGGTTGTGTGAATATGGATCTAATATCAAACTTGTGTTCGTTGTGGAAGTATTATATGAGTCTTTCATATAATATTCTCATAGAGAACACATATTTTCTACTCTCCCTTATAATTTATCTTCTTCATACCTTTTAAGAAAGGTCAGTTAACAAGTTTTCCTAATCTATGTTAATTAATTAATATTTTTGTCGATAAATGTTGTTAGTGAGTTTGTTATATCATATGTGATTGCTTGTTTCACTAACCCCTTATTGAACTTGCATACATTTAAATATATTTTTTAGATAATAATTAAAAAAACTAAATTATTCTTGTAAAACAACTTAGACGACTCAATGTGTATAAAATTGCATGCATCTTGTAATTCATTATTTCCTCTTTAGCCTATAAAATTTGATTCAATGCCATAAATTATTCAAAACAATGATGATAAATGGATGTCAGTTTGAGTCTTTCACATAAAGTTTGATGTTTGGATAAACTAGGAAAAAAAAGAGAAAATCAAATTTTGTGTGAAAGACTTAAAAGACATTCGTTCATTATCTTTACTTTGAAAATTTTGGGACTGAATCAAATTATATAGGTTAGTGAGGAAATCATGAATTACAATATGCATGAAATTCGATAAACATTTGACCTTTTAAGTTGTTTTTCAAGAATAATTTAATTTTTTTGATTATTATCTCAAAAATCTATTTGAATGGTTGTATATAGTTAATGAGGGGCAGAGAACAAAAGCAATCCCATATTTTATAATAAATTCTTGCACATACCACCACAGTTGAAACATATAATCGCGATGAAATATTAAATCATAAAAATGGTTTTGTTGGAATTTTAACCCAGGACCTATAAATTATTTCACATTGGTTGTTTCCTGTAGTCGTTGTTATAAGATACACGATACCTAACTTATAACCATGATCACTCGTCCGTTGTGGAAGCCAACATACATATAATCACACGCTACCTAACAATGGATGTGAAATCGTTATTATATATGTTTCACAACCGTCATTATGTGTTTTCCATAGTAGTGTGCCTACTTCATACGAAGAAGTTGAAAGAGATGATGTGCATGTTATTCGTACCGTTCATGAAGAAGGCATATGGAAAATTAAAAAGTAAGTATTTTTTATTCTTTATTCACAATTTATTGATTTGTAAATTGTAGATTATTTTTTATCATTTTGGTTTTGATGTAATATATAATTTTTGGTCCTTAATTCAATTTTGGCTTTGATGTGATACAATTTTTTGTCTGATACGATTCACAAATAGGTGTGTTGTTAATTCTGGTCCATTACAATTCAAAAAACTCCAAGTTAAAAAATTGAGAATTTTGTAAAATCAGAAAATATATATTAAAAAACAAATAATTTCACAACGGTTATTTAATACAATCGTTGTTATAGGTAGAGCACTATTCAGAGTAATAAACGTAAAGAATGGTATTGTTGAGTATATCAAACACAAAACTTATAAATATTTCACTATACAATTGTTCAATACAACCATGGTTATAGGTATCGCGCTTTCTAGTTTACTACAACGGGAAATAGGTCGTGGTTGTAAACAACACACTTACAATTACACACTACCTGACAACGGACATACAATCATCATTATATACCTTTCACAATCGTTATCATATGTGTTTTTCGTACTAGTGAATAATACTAAATGGAATTCGATTGAGAGGAGGAATACGAATTCCAGAATGAAAAATGAAGTTTGGAGGCCGAAAGAGGAGTTAGGTTTAACACAAGAGTGAAAGAATAATTTTATATAGAAAACTGGGGTAACTTTTCCTCTCGGCTATTCCATCAAACCAAGGGGAGTTTTAATTTATCTTTTATTTTGAAATAAAAAAAGGAATGTGAAAAATATAAATAAAACATGAAACTGTTATTGCTGGGAATCAAAACTTGTCTCTAAGGTACTTTTCCCTCACTTTATGGGTTCTTCGCCTACACGTCTCGCCTAACACTTATTTATATCCATATGCTTTCATGTTTCATGAAATTTAATGAGAGAAACTCCAACTCTCACTTTGAGACGACACCATCTTGAAATCCACATAGGTGAAGTTCCTATTGCATCCTTTTCCATGAGAAAAATATCCTCAGTATTAAACTTCATTAAGAGTTTAAATAAAGACTCAACCCTCATTTTAAAGGTTAACATTATCATGAAATGTTCGACAAACATCCAAATCAACGACTTGTTGTTATCTATTGAATCTTAAGGTTAATGTTCTGTTAACGTAAGATTGGGTTTCTTTCACTGTCGGAACTATTACTCAAGGAGTTTCAACCCCATGCCTCTCGAGGTTGTTTTTGCTAAGTCTCTGGCCAATGGCTTAGTAAATGGATCATCCAAATTATAGCTCGTTCTTATATAGGTGAGTGAAATGATTCCATCTTTAATCAATTTTCTCACAAAGGAATGTCTAATTCCTATATGTCTAGACTTTCCATTATACACTTCGCTGAATACTCCAGCTAAAGTGGCTTGCCTATCGCAGTGTATCAACATCTTTGAAACATTATCTTTTTCCAATGGAACTTCTAACAGATGTTCGCTCTACCATTCCTCTTCTTGACAAGCGGAAGTAAGAGTCACAAACTCTAATTCCATGATTGAAAGAGTAATGCATGTTTGTTTCTTGCTCTTCCAAGAAATTGTCCTTCCAACTAATGTAAATATCCACCCAGTTGTGGATTTATGATCTCCTACATTGGATATTCAACTTATATCAGTATATCCTTCTAGTATGGTAGGAAACCTACCATAGTGAAAGCCAAGATTTTTGGTCTTTTATAGATAACCGAAAACCCTTGTGATTTCCTTCCAATGTTCTTTATTTGGATGATGAGTAAACCTATCCATTTTACTAAATGCAAACGATATGTCGGGTCTGATACATTGCATTAAGTACATAAGACACCCTATTGCACTTGCATACTCCAATTGAGCCACTGCTCTTCCATTGTTCTTTTGAAGTTTGACGACATGATCAAATGAGGTGGTTACTTCCTTAAAGTTTAGGTGTATGAACTTATCAAGAATTTTTTCAATATAATGTGTTTGACTAAGTTTGTAACCCCCTATATTTCTCTTTACTTTAATCCCTAACATTGTGTCAACTAATCTAAGATCTTTCATATTGAATGTGGAAGTTAGAAATCTTTTTGTCTCTAAAATTCCATCCATGTTGTTGCTAATTATCAACATATCATCAATGTATAGACAAAGGACTATTACAATATTTTTCGTACCTTTGTGTATAAACACTTGTCACAAGAATTGGGAGCAAATCCATTTGAAGGTATGACAGAATCAAATTTTTAATGCCATTAGTTTGGTGCTTCCTTTAGTCCATATAGGAATTTGACAAGCTTACACACCTTTTGTTAATTTCCAGGAAGCACATAGCCTTCTGGTTGTTCCATGTAGATTTTCTCGTCGAGATCTCCATTTAAGAATGTTATTTTAACATCCATTTTATGAACTATAAGGTCATTCAATGAGGCTAAGGAAAAAAAATACTCTAATTGTTGTTGTTCTTGCTAATGCATATGTGTTAAAGTAATCAACACCCTCTTTTTGTCTAAATCCCTTTGCTACTAATCTTGCCTTATATGTTTTAATGTACCGTCACTATGATAATTCTTTTTAAATACTCACTTGCACCCAATGGGCCTTGATCCCTTTGGTAAATCAACAAGTTTCCAAGTGTGATTTTACGTGATTAAATCCATTTCATCTTGGATAGCATCGCTCCAAAAAGAAGAGTCCGTTGAAGTCACTGCTTCCTTATAAGTTTTAGGATCATCTTCAAGTTGAAGAATAATGAGAATATTCCGAACATAATTCTCACAGTGTACTTCAACTATATAAAAAGAAATAAGTTGAGAATCAATTTCATTTGGTCATAGATCCTTTGTTTTCCAGACTCTTTTACTAATCCTAGGCTCGAGTTGAGTTTCAATTATCCGAGAAGTAGTTTCAGGTTGTATCTCGATACTCTGAGATGAATCTTCCTCACGATATTCTTTGGTTGCGGGATACTTAGATTCTTTATTCTTAGTAATAAGATTTTCAAAAAATTCTACATCTCTGGATTCAACAATTACATTAGACTCTAAGTTTAAAAGTATATATGCTTTACTATTTGGTGCATATCCTATAAAGTCACATTTTATTCCTCGAGCAGCCAATTTATTTCTTTTAGGATTCATGTTTTTATACTAGGCCACACACCCTCATACAATAAAGTAACCAATATTTGGTGCTCTGCCTTTCCATACCTCATATGGGGAAATCCTGGTTTTATTCAAAGGAATTTTGTTAATTATGTGGAGCAGTTAGTAAGGCCTCACCCTATAAATTAAATGGAAATTTGGAATGTATTAACATTGCATTCATCATCTCTTGATATGTTTGATTCTTTCTCTTGGCTACCGATATGTGCTAATCTATTATGCCATAAAAAAACAAACTCAAGCATGTAAGAAGAATTAGAAATTTCATTAATATTATTGTCGGTAGTACAAAGCTTAATCATTCCCTCAGTAGAATATCATTTTCCTATAAATAAACCATTACGGGTCAATATAGGTTTGCTCGATTCATATACAGATTTAGTTCCTGGTTTACCTAACAAATCCCCACTAACAAGATTCCTAGCCTTGTCGGGGAGATGAAGAACATTAACAAGAGTAACTTTCTTTCTAGAAGTGAAGTTTAGTTCGAAGGATCTGGTTCCAATAACTTTAGATCGTACTTCATTTCCCATTTGTAATTCTTGTCCATTAATTGCCTATGAATAGGTTTTGAAAGCATCCTTGTCATAACAGATATGTATAATAGCACATGTGTCATATCACCATCCTAGCACTTTGTCTTTGATTGAAATTACTTTGCTCACCGTAGCGATTATGTCATCATTTACATGAAATGTATTGACCTCATTTTTTGACTTTCTATGCATTCAATCTCGAGCATAGTGTCCGAGTATTCCATATACAAAACAACCGCTTTTCGGACCGTCAAATTTTTTGAATTTGTTATGTTCCTTTTTAGGTCCAAGATGACTCTCCATGCCATCATGTTTCTTTTTTCGTTTGGCAGTTACAACATTGGCTTTGGAAAGACCTATATATTCTAATTTCTCCCTTTCCTTCGATTCCTCCTTGATTCGAAGATGTTTATGGATTTTCTCTAAAGAGAAGTCCTTAGAAATATGCAACAATTTACTTCTATAGCGTATCCATGAATGTGGTCATTTTGGAATAATTGCACCAACATGAAAGGTCTCGGGAATGTCTATTTTCATAGCCTTTATCTTATTCACGAGAACCTGTAACTCGTGCACTTATGGAAGAATGGACTTGGAATCTATCAATTTAAAATCAAAGTATTTAGAAATTAAAAATTTCTTCGTACCTTCCTCTTCGGCCTTGAATTTAAATTCAAGTGCGTTCTAGATTTATGTTGCAGACTGAGTATTAGTATAGAGGTTGTAGAGACGATCAAATAATATACTCAAGATATGTCCACGACATAACAATTCGTCCTCTTTACGTTTCTTTCGCTCCTTCTTGAGTTTATCAAAGTCATCGTCGGTTGGTTCAGGAAATGGTGGCAAGTCTGTATCTAAGACATAGTGAACTTTCAGAGTGGTCAGTAGGAATGTCATCTTATCTTGCCATCAGGTGTAGTTGGTTCCATCAAAGAGATCCAGCTTAACAAGGTCCTGGTTCATAACTTTGATGCTTGAAACTGCAGCGTCGAAAGACATTTGAATACTTTTAAGATGTTAGAAATATCGTTGAAGTTGAATAGATCCAGGACTGAATCATGAATGATTTCACTTTCCTTAAAAGTATTTCAAGCACTCTTTTGTATGTCTTAGAGTCAGAACGCAGGAATATCCATGATAATTCAGCCTTTATCAAATTTGCGCAAGACCGACGAAAACTCGATTATGCAACAAAGAGTGTTTGGAATTTTATAGAAGAGGATACTCTATTTTTTGTGATGTAATTTCTGAATTCCAAATGAAGTATTTAATGGCCATGCATGTGTTGTTTCACAAGGTTGCGACCCCTGATGAAACAACACTTTTTCAGCATAAGATTGCAATGGTTCATCTATAGTTACATTATGCACAATTTCATGAAGTGTTGTATATTTTGAACTTAAAATTCAAACTTTTAGTAGCCCGAGACAAATTTAACGACAACTTTCACTAGTGGATGTTTAATGCAAAAACTGACAAAAATTTCTTCAAACTGATTTAAAGGCAATTTCCACTAGTGGATGTTTAGTATAAAAACTGACCAAAATTTCTTCAGACAGATTTTAAGGGAATTTCTATTTTTGTCTATGGGACACTTTTATTCTTTTCAACTTTGTCAGATTTAAACACATCCATGAACATTAATGATTATAAATTACCAAAATAGATACTCGATATTTATATTGTCTCATAATGATGATAATATTCTCCAACAAAAAAAAAAGAGAGTAAGAGTGATTCGAAGACTGTTTTTAGATATCATTTTCATGCAAAAGTCATGCCTTTGACCTTCATGCTAACAATTTTATTTGAAAAATCATATCATTCCAAGAGTTTTTAATAAATCATAACATATCAAGACCCTCTCTTAATTTAACTGACCCTCCTAAATTAAAAAAAACTCAAACACAAACAAAATGATCTTATCAATTGCAAAAGATCATCTTAACCACCTAAAAATTCTAACACTCTGTAGACAAAACAAATAAACTCTTAAACAAGGTAAAAAAAACATGAGTGCATATTTTAGGTGTTTTTTATATGATTCTTAATTTAACTACCAACATTGATTTTTAAAATTTTCAAATTTTAAATGTGCCATAACTATAAAAATGTAATTAAATAAAAAACTATACAAATAAAACTAGAAAGAAAATTTACCTAAATTTTGTCGGCAACAAAATGTTAGTTAGTACTACCATGGATGAAAGCGTAGATGTTGAATCATCATGTGTTTTCCCCACAAATTTGTCTCAATAGAAAAGAACATATAAATATTAAATGCATTCGTATTGTTAAATTTGAAAAATAGAAAAATTCAAATAAGTTGATGACTAGCATTATTGATGTTGGCACTATGCCAAAAAAGATCTATAGCAGCGGTTTTTTTTGGTTTTTAGAAGCGCTTAAATCCGCTGCCTAAAGTGGCGCTGCTATAGGTAAAGACAACGCTTTTTTTGGGGAAAAAGCGCTGCTATAGGTCCCCATTTAACAACGCTTTTTTTGGCCTTTAACATCGCTTTTTCTCCCCCTTTTAGCAGCTTTTTTTTTGCCTTTAGCAGCGCTTTTCCTCTCCCTTTTTAGCAGTGCTTTTAAAAGCACTTTCTAAAGTCCATTTTCCTAAGACCTTTAGCAGCGCTTTTCCCCCCTTTTAGCAACACTTTTAAAAGCGCTCTCTTTATCACACCTATAGCAGCGCTTTTTAAAAGTGCTCTCTTTTTCCTACCTTTAGCAGTGTTTTTCCTTTAAAAGCGCTGTCTTTTCTCACATCATTGGTTTTTTTTCCAAGATCACTTTTTTTGACAAAAAGCGCTGTCTTTTGTGCATATTTTTATGAAGTGTTTTTTGTTTTATATTGTTGCACAATTCTTTATGATTTATCATACAAACCTGCTTATAACAATTATATTTAACACAAACCTTTATTTCAACACTACTTAGGCCTTATACATAACCTTCTTACAATCATTGTAATTCAACACTATCCTTTATTTCAACACATAAGCCTTATATGTATATTATCATTCAACAGAAACGATCCATACTTATAAAATATATATCAAAACCGATAATGTCACAATATTCACTATACATATAATCAAAAATTCCATAAGTACGGATACTCACAACTACATAATACGATTTCGATCTAGAAGTATATCAATAAATTTCAAAACTATATACGACTTTCAGAACTATAATTATCCAGTAATATGTACAAAACATCACAACAACACAAATCTCCGATCAAAAGACATAAAGACAATATACCTTATACAATTCTCATCTCAAGAATGTATTGACATCATTCCTACTTAATTTCTTTCAATTTTTCTTTCGAGTAAGTGCTACACTTGAATTCATCAAAGTACTACATAATATAACATAACATGCATGATTTAGTTAAAACTAATTACTTAGATGAAATACCTGTTAAATATCAAAATAAATCATATAACTTATAAATCCATACCATGTTTAGAATCTCTATTTGGCCCGAATGAATAATTTCCTTCATAAACCTCAATACAAAATAGCCGCAATCAATACCATTGCGCTGACGAGGACACTACACATGGAAAAAAATACGAATACATATCATGATATGTAGTTTAACTAGTTTTAGCAAACAACATCACTATAATAATCAAAATTATGAAAACATACCTGCACTCTGATCCAACTAATGTTGTTAGCCTTACTCTTTAGTACTCTTGCTTGTCTTTGTGATCGAAATATTTGTATAGCTCTAAACATAATATAAACGAATATTTATAGCAATCTCACATAATAAATAAAGATATACACGAATTATTCAGAACAATCTCATCACTTACGTATCAACCATCTTCTTCATATCAGGATATTTTGTTTGATCTCCATCCAATGAATCCAAATAATACACAATTTCTTTTATCAGATTAATCGCGACCAACAACCCGTGTCCACTGTAAAATAAGACAAAATTTTAAATGAAAATGTTATAGAGAATGTTTAAAAAGAATAATTATAATAAATGATATTAGAATGAAATCTAACTCATGACCTATAGTAATAATTTAGTCGTAATACATATAGTCCCAACTAAGGGCATATTCCCCCATCCATCTCCTTCAATTTATAAAACTAAATAATTAAAGGCATATTTGAAAGAAAAATAATACTTTTTCATTAAAATTGAGAACAACATTTATTTTATCATTGATTTTTTTAATAAAATAACAATATGAAAAATACTATGTTTTATACTAATTAGGCAAAAATATATCTCGAATACTTTAAATTATTTTATTGTAACAAAGCCGTCTTTTATTTATTTTTTTTTCTATAAGATGGTTCTTTATATTAATTAACGTGTTTACCGTTGATTTTTTTGACAAATTTCGTTTCAAAAAAATTTATGTAGCACTAACGGCGTTGACATGTCATTTAAGGAGATGATGAAAAACATTTTAAAGATACTAGTCTATGTTATAATGTTGTTAGTGTTGATTTTTGTAGCGTTGATGTGTATTTTGGTTTGAAAGTGATGATCATTGTTAATTTTGATATTAGTGCTGTAAGGCATGACTTTTGATACCTTCATGTAACACTTGTTGTGATTCTATACCAGTTTTGTTACAGTAAAGTCGTAATTTGTACAACAGACAAAACTTGAAAGACCTGGTTGTTACAATTTAAAAACAAATGCGACCTATTTGTAGAGCAAAAAACATAAAAGAGTGTCTTGTTAAAAAAAATAACTTAAAGGACACAGGGTATATTTTTGCTTACTAATTTTTTATTTTTTATTTTTTGAAATCTTAGTACCCGGTCTTACGACCGACTAATCCAAGTGGATCAATCCCACCATCCACTAGCGGGGACCCCATTTAAAGCCATAGCAAAGCTCCGCATGGACTGACCAAACACAAAGATTGATTGCACCTAATAAAATTCGAACTTGAAACCTTGAAAAGAGCATACCTCAATTGCCCAAGTTTCCACCACAGCAGTCTTGGAAGATGCAAATACTTTCAACATTCAGAAGCTATTATTCGAAGTAGGATACTTTAATATTAAGGCTACTCCTTTGGGAGCTTCTCTTTGTTTTTAGAAGATACATTTGGAGGTGACATAGAGGCCTTCTCAAGGAAGCTAGTGAATGGTTGGACATCAGGTTCAAAGACATTTGAAAATGGAACATGGAGGAAATAGATAGAGACAAGATAGTGTGGATTAGTTGCTATGGCTTGCCTTGTGTCGCCTGGAATGAGAATAATTTCAGACAAATTTCTTCAAGATTGGGAACTTACGTCAAATACGATGAGAAGACGAGGAATAAAGAGAGCTTGAACATAGCAAGATTTCTGATTAAAACAAGATTTAGGGTCATTTTGAATAACAAGGTTGACATTGCAGTCAATAATCACACTTTCTCTCTATCTCTAACATAAGACTTTTCGTTTGGGCATGGAGATCCTCTATCTGGTGAAGAAGATGAGGTGATAGATTCTGATGAGTTAGAATCCTCAAACCCCTCAGAATTCAATGGCGCGTGGGAGTTACCTGAGGAGGAAGAGAGTGATGATAACAACCTTTCGTATTCCGAGACAAAGTCAGAGCTCCCCTTTCTGAAGCTCAAAAGGTATGTTTTATGTTATCTGTGTCAGACAACGTGTCTGTTGTTAGGGATAACTTAGATCCAAATGTGGAAGGTGATGGGAGAAGAGGGATAAATATTAAGAATCCAGCTGTTCTTAATCGTTCAAGAGGAACTAAACCAGATATTGCTTAGGCTGAGTTGGAAATTCATCAATCTAAAGCAGCAGATTTAGGGCATAACAGGGAATTGGTGGTAGGTCTGGGCCTGCATCTACCTATCAATGGGCCTTCTGGAGGAGTTGTTGGGCCTATTTCTAAAGGTAAAGTTTAAAAGAAAAAATTACTTCATGAGGTTTATAACAGTATTAAGATACCCTACACCCCCTCGTATTTTTCAACCCTGCTTCTCATGGCCCCCAAGGAAAACTTTCAACCTATGTCGAAGGATAATGCTGAGGAGGAAAGGAAGAAGAGTAAGCTGGTTATAGATTTTTCAGGATCTAGTTCTGCTCTAATGTGTTGTGAATCGATTACGGATACTGTTGTGGAAAGAGGCAATTTGAGATGCAGAAAGGCCATTGAAGATGTTCCATCTAAACTGGGCAACTACCTTAAGGTGCCGGGTATTCAGGGCGAAGATGAAGAGAACCTCGGGCATATTTTGTGGAAGTTGGACATGGTAGATAGAGAGGTTGTTCTAGGTAAGAAGGTTGTAGCTAATGTTGATCCATGAATCTTGTCTCCTTCAATGTTAGAGGATGTTGTAGTACCTTGAAGAGAACGAGAATATCTCAAATTATTCAGAGAGGAAATGTCGATATATGCATGATTCAGGAAACCAAGATTAATAAGATGGAAGCAGGTACTGTTAATAACATGTGGAGTAGTATTGACAAGGATTGGTTAGCTCAGAATTCTGTTGGCAATTCTAGTGGTATTCTAACCATGTGGAATACTACCAGAATCTCAGCTTGTTCTAGCTTAAGTGGGAAAGGTTTCTTAGGCCTTCACTTGGTTTGGAATAAACATAATTTGATTGTTATCAATGTTTATGCTCCATGTGGATTAGCTGATAAGAGGAGGTTGTGGAGAGATCTGATTAAAATTAAAAGTGATTACCCTAATGTAGGTTGGATTGTGGGGGTGATTTCAATTCGGTGAAAAATGGGGAGGAAAGGCAAGGCCTTAGTGGTAACAACTGTAGGGACATGAAGGAGTTTAATAATTTCATTGAAGACTTCAATGTAACGGATCTGCCGGTATTCAGAAGTCGTTTCACTTGGTTCAATTTAAATGGTAAGAGGAGAAGTAGATTAGACAGAATTTTGGTTGATGACCGAGTTATATCATTGTTTTCTTTGAAGAATCAAGTGATGGGGGATAGAGACATATTGGATCACCGACCGGTGTGGCTGAAGTCCAACTTCTTCAATTGGAGGCCAAAACCATTTAGCTCTTTCAACTGCTGGTTTTATCATAAGGATTTCATCCTTTCGTTACGAAATCGTGGAACTCGTACCAAGTTTCAGGCTCTTACTACAACATCCTGTCCAAGAAATTTCAAGCCCTGAAATCAGACCTCAGACACTGGAATTACAATGTTTTTGGTTGGCTGGAGTTAAATATTGAGGAAAATATTGCTGAGTTTAATAAGCTGGAGTTGGCTTCTACTGAGGGATCAGGCATGCGTGATGATGATTTGGTTAGAGAAAAGATACGACATCAGGAGGAAATATGGAAAAATATGAGGATCAAAGAGAGCATGCTGGCCCAAAAATCCAGGGTCAGATGGCTGCAAAATGGGGATCTTAATACTAAATTCTTTCACGATTCCCTAAAATCTAGGAATCGGTTGAACCATCTCTCAGCTATCATAGTGGAAGGCAGGATTGTGGATGACCCTGAAGATATTAAGTTCGAAGTGAAGAAGTTTTTTAAGGGTAAATTTATGCAGCATAATTTGGCTAAAGTCAGAAGTGAATTAGATTTGGCTACCTATCTTGATGAGGAGGACAAACGTCTTCTTGAAGCAGACTTCAACCCATCTGATATGAGAAAGTCCGTCTTCAGTTGTGACGGGAACAAGTGCCATGGTGTCGATGGCTTTAATTTTAAATTTATAAAATCATGTTGGGATATTGTTGGACAGGACTTCACGAACTGCATCCTGGAATTCTTCAAGACATGAGTTCTGTAGAAGCATACTTCAATTTCAAAGTTTTAATGATGTCAACAAGATTTAAGCTCATTCCGTGTTGGCAAAAAGTCAAGCTTTCAAAGTGATCAAGATCAAGGTTACGCATCACTGTCGCGGTGAAATTTGGATACCAAACTATTGATTAGTTTGAATCTTTAATTCATTTTGCAACCGAACTTTGATTTGTCCAAAGGAAGGGATAAAGATCGAAATTCCCACAATGCAATGCAAATGCAAGGTTTAGAGAGTTATAGGTTCGGGGGTTGGTTAAACTTAGGGAAGGTACTAGCATCCTAAGTTTCTGTAGTACTCTACAGGAACCTCTTGTTTTATGTTTGTTTATTGCTAAGTGTTTATCTGCTTAAGGATTTAAAGACCTAGGGGTTTATATCTAAGTATACTCGATAAGATGTCCATCTTATGCCTACATATCCTTACGGGAGTGGAATCAGAGTATTTGTAGTTCCCCTAAAGAGTTAGAGGAATTCTTTGACTGTGGTCAAAGTTCCTACGGGTTTAGGGTAGTTGATTGATTGATTTTAGGAGAAGAGATGTGTCTTCATTTTAAGGGAGATATAACTTCCACAAGTTGTAAGGAAATAGTCTTTGCATCGTCTTAAGAAAAGGACTTAAGTACCCGGATTGTTTGGCGAGTATGCCTTTGTTTCTCTTAAGGCAAAGTCCCTACGGCTTGATTGTATTGTTGTGGAGTGGAGATTCTATCTCACTTAAGATGATTGACATCTTTCTCTAATGTGTTTGGATTTTTTTTGAATTGAGTTGTATGGTGTTGAATGTTTGAATATTGTTGTAGTGTTGATTGAGTTTGTTTGTATGAATACTGTTTGATTTGATTGTATTGTGTTGTTTGTTTGTTCTAAGTTGTAGAAGATAAAAGACAAGGTCCTTCCTATGGGGTAGGTCCTATCCTAGAGATCGACTTGAATGGTATCAAGTATCGGGGGGAATATGATGCAAATGATGTGCATTACACACGATTGTTGAATCATGTGTAGGTTTTTCCTTTGGACGGATGCGATGCAATAATATAAATGCGATAATGTAAATGACTGGAAGGTAAATTGCGGAAAAGTAAATCCATACACGTACGCATGAAAGCGCTAAGTGAGTGTGTGAGTTGTGTATAAGTAGAAAGCGGAAATAATAAAGCATACGCATGAAAGCGCTAGGTGTACAAGTATGTTGTGTCGTGGGGTGCACGATTAAATTTTACGATGTTGATTGATTTTAATTGATTGGTTTGTAGTTAATATATTTTGGTGAGATCCAATTTTAAGAAAAGTTGGGTGAATTAGTTTTATTTATTTAATAAAAATTAAGTCACTAATTAAAAGGTTTTCTTAAGTTGTCAAAAAAATTAGCTTAACAAGTGGGTATAAACTATTTAAATTATAAAATCATTTTCTTGTTATAAAAGAGGTTTGTCGTTTAAGTTATAATAAGAAGGTTGTTTCTATCGATAAATAAAATAAATTAAATAAAATAGTTTTGTTATTAATTATGAAATGGTTTTTATTATATTATAAAGGTTTATTAAATAAAATAGATTTTTATTAGTTATTATAAAAGCTAAAAGTTGATTTAGATAAAAAGAGGTTTATTATAATTTATTAAAAGGTTATTTTAAATATATAAAAAATTGCTTTTTTAGTTATTAATAAAAGGAAAATACAAGGTTAATTAAATAAAAAGGATAAAAGTTGATTTTTGATTAATAAAAGATTATAGTTTGTTTAGAAAAAGATTAATTAGATAAATAAGCTAATAGTCACTAAAAAAAATTAAGTTTTAAAAGGGTCAGGTTAATGGGTTTGTAAAAAGATCTTACTAAATATAGGGAAAATTTATATTAACAACAAGTTATTATTATTTAATTGATAAAAGATTTTTTATTAAAGCAAAATTAAGTCACTATGCATATATATTATTTTTTAAGCATTAGTAGGTAGGTGAGGTTGTTATTATATAAAAAGTTAATTTAATTAAAGGTTTTCTTTTTATAAATAAAAAAAAAAAAGGAGTTGGGTGGATAATTAAATTGTTATTACTAAGAGATATGAGTTAATTAATAAAATCTAGAATTATTAGAGAAATTGATTAATTAAAAAGATGATTAGGGTACATATAAGGATTAATTAAATAATAGGTTATTAATTTGTAAAAGGGCTGATTATAAAAGGATAATATTAAATTAAATTAATTAAGTTAAGGATTATATTAAACTATGGATTAATTAAAAGATTATGTTATGATTAGATGAATTAAGTTGGAGTTATCAGTTGATTAAGGAGGGTTTAGAGTTAATGTGGGAGATTAAGGGTGATGGTGTAATACAGTGTGGAGCGAGCACGTGGGTTCACTGTGGGCGAGCGTTGTGGAACTTGTGATCTGATCCACTGAGGATCTTGCGTTTGTGAGTGAAAGTGCACGGTGTGGTGTGTGTGTGCATTCACTTGATTACACTAAAATACAAACAGAAAAAACTAAAGAACCCTAAATCCCAAATCGATCCCCCCTCTGGTTCCTTCGTTTCCGTCTCCTCTTCTCCGTCGATGCTTCTATCTTCTTCTCGTTCCGTTTCTCTACACAAATTATAAATCAATCAAACAAACCACATTAAATTGTTAGTAATGGGAATTCTCACGGTTTGACGTGGATCCAAGTTTCGCAAGGGTCCTTTCGGTGGCGGACGGCGGTGGTGATGTCGATGGGTCTTGTGGCGAAGGTTTTTTTTGAGGTTAGCGGACAGATTTATGTGAGGGTTGCTTCGGTTTCTCCGGCGAGGGCTAAGGAAGAACACGAGATAAGTTGGATCTCTCCCATTCTTATTTCGCAATCTCAGGGTTTTAATTTGGGAAATTTGCGAATGGACATGATTTGTTTAGTGTCTAGGGTTCTCGCTTTTTATGAATTTGATTTAGGTTTTTTTTTGTGTATTTCTGAGAATTTGTTTGTGGCTAGGTTAGGGTTTCTTGATTGGACTTTTTGTGTGTATGAGTTTTGTGTATCGATCTCTGTGTGTATAGTCGTCTGGATCCCCCTTTTCCTAAATGAACACAGGTCATACTTATAGGCTGAAGTGAATTGAATTCGTGATTTGAAAATTCAATGTGAGATAAATTGTCCGTTCTTGTTTTGGCAAGGGAATAATTTCTGTCTAAACATGTTTGTGTATTTGCTTTATGTGTGGTATCCCCTTGATTGAGATTTCAAAATCTTCCCTTTATTGTGAACTGTGGTAAATGCTGGGCTGACTCATTTTTACAATGTTTTGTGTGCTGCAGGTACTCATTGAATTGCTTCCCTTCTGAGGCAGACATGCTAGGACTGTTATAGGAAGAAGCAAAACATTCCATTTTTCGCCAACCTGATGGAAGATACGGACCCTGTCAAGCTCAGTTTTGGGAGATTTATCTTGGTCAATACGCTGAAGGGTGGATGTGATGGAATTTCGCCACTGAGAGTTGCATAAACTATCAGCGTATCCTCGACCTTGCTTGCTAATATTTCGACCATTCCGACTGCCCTGTCATGTGGTACACGCGTGAAAGTTGGTTAGTTGCAACCATGACACATCAAGCTCGTTATTTGGCGGTGTTTGCAGAATACATGTGCAGGGGGATTCCTTAGAAGTTGTAATTTTGTATTTCGATGTAATATGCACTTGGTTTAATTTGTCTCTTGGAATTTATGTTGTTACAGGATACTGATGGCGATCAAGAATGTGGGATTTTGTTCTCAACTCGAGGTATAGCTCGTCTTTCTGCATTGCTTAACTCAGGGGTTATGTAGGAGATTCAAAGCTTCTATGTTGGTTCAAACCATTCCCGCCCGTATGAGTAACAGAAGGTGGCTCTTTTGGATACCATGGAATTGTATGTTCCTCAAGAACAAATTCTGCAAACTTCAAAGATTTCGACGCGGCAGTTCGTCGTTGGGTAAATTCCAGATGTTTGTTATTCTACTTTTTCAATTCTTCAATGTACGCTTGCTGGTGATATGATTGTGATTGCTACCGTGCGTGATACCTTTTCATGCTTTTATCCAAATTGTATCTTCTGCTTGGATTTCCTTTCTTGCATTCTGTCCTCTACTGTGGGATATGTGTGTATTTGCTGCTTGGAGTGTTCTACTTTGTGAACGTGTACGAATGTGTATATATGTGAAGTTTCAGCAATGCCGGTCGAGGTTATCCGATATTGTTTCGGTCTTTTTCTCTGGTGAGAACTCTGCTCTTGTCTGTATGGTTGTATATTGGAGTGTATTTGTGATTTTGTTTGCCCTTCAATGCTTTTTCTGCTGTGAGTGTTTTTTTTATGAGACTTTGTTTTCTCGAACATGTGCGTTGATTTTGGTGAAGAGCATATTATGCTTATTTGCGCATATTGCTTTTGTGAGCAAGACCTTTGATTGAATTTGATGAGTTTCTATGCGATTTTGTGGACTTATCATCTCTGATGTTTGTTATTAGGATGCCAACCCCTGTCTAATGCTTGTTTATTGTGAATGCAGGCTCAGATATTGACGACGGCGCCGGTTATTGTTTAAGCTGCTGGAAAATACACTCCAAGTTTTGACTGATAAATGTTTCCTACTGCATCAAGGGACGAATGGACTCCTAATGGACAAGCATCATCTGGTGAAAAGTTGGTAAGCAGCCGTTCTTTTAACACGGATGCTTCAATCTTGGGTTCTGCACTATCATAGTAACAAATGATTTATTTGACTGGCTTTCAGTTAGTTTTATCTTGAGGCTTGATGCGTTTTCATTCTTCTGTGTCGTAACTGGGTTCTGATTTGACAGGTTGTGTTTGGTTTTTCTTCTTCTGTTTTGTTCTACAACCTATTTCAAGATTGGTGTTTTGAATTGATTCTGTTTTGCAGTCAGATGTGGACAGTGCGGTGCAACCGTTGAAATGGCTCTTGTTCGAACATGGTGACTTTGCTCTTAGCTCTGAAATGCTCCTGAATCTCTACTAGTGTCTATCAAAAGCTGCTAACTGTATTTGTTAATTCTCCTTGTTAGCCAAGAAAGAAGCGTGCAGTCTCGGAGATGAGGAAATTCCCGTAGATCCCGACATTGGATTATGTTACCTTGTGTTGGATTGGTGCATAATTGTATTGATTCACTGTCTTTATAATTATGAAGTCATATAGGACTTAGTTTCCAATAATTAATTTGTTGTAGCGAATACCGAGTTGCTCATATAGTATTGTGATGACGTAGGGATCATAAATGAACTACCAAATATTATAGGTTGTGTAACATGGATATTCAAATGGGGAGTTCTTTTCCTTTTTAATGTAAGGTTTATTCGTTGAGAACATGGACCTCCTATTGTGTAGCTGTAGTCAAGTTGTATTCATTTCAACTTCTAATTTAATATTTTCTACTTCTATGACTTGTATTTCTTCACAGCTCCAGTTTTTAGAGCAGGTCACTTGATTAAATTCTTGTCATTATGTAAGGCGTTTCGTAAATTATGTCCTTAACTATCCTTCTTGGCGAAACACAGATAAAATAAAAGCAGTGGACTAGGAAATTAGACGTCCACTCGTTGCACTGCTTAGTTGTTGAATTCCTTATCGTTATAATATTAATGCTCACCACAATCCTCCAATAATTAGCCATATGATTTGGTCATGTGCAATAGAATAACACGAAGCGGTAATTACTTCTTCATTCAGACCCCTGGGAAAGGCGACTTCAACACGAGCTCCTCAATAACTTAATCAGTAACAAATATTCACTCCTTCACCATGACGTAGTTTCTTTTTTTTTTTACGTGAACCAACCTTTATGTGATCTTATTACCTCAAAACAAATTGGTCGTAAACCACCATTAAGCACGTCCTCAATTTCCCTTTGGAAGTAACGATTCAGCCTGCGAGATAGCCCTCCATAGGAGACATAATAGGCCTCAAATGTTTGCGCCCTAAAATACTTGTCTGTATGGGTCAACACTTGTCATTGTCGCACCTGCATCAACTGGTTAGTTATAATAAACATACATATAAAAGGCAAAAGATAACACGTAAGACATAAAACGAGGAGGTGGTGTTGAGAGTGGGATCTTAAGGTCAAAAATTAGGGTGCAACAATCACCAATGGAATATTGTCATGCGAATCAAGCTTCATGTGCAAATGATCGTCTACTTTTTTCAAGACTTGGACACAAGACTTTGGTATATCAAAACTCACTCTTTTAATTGATATACAAGTATTCAAATAGTTCATCATATCAACATATTACATATGCATATTTTTAAAATTAATTGGAAGTGGTATAACACTTTAAACTTAAGTATTTTTCTGAGTTTTCACAGTGTTAACCGATTAACCTATATGGTTAACCGGTTAACGGTCTCAAAATTTCAATTTTCTCAGTTAACGTTACAGTGTTAACCGATTAACCTATATGGTTAACCGATTAACACTAAACGAATTTTGAAAAATTGTTTCTTTCCAAGTTCAAATCTTGTGTAATTGTTATACCTTTTCAATTTTCATTTCATACACTTTCATACCTTTTTGAAATGGTGTTTTGACTCATATAAATTCTGAATATTTCAAAATACAAAACACCTCCAATAATTTTCAAAATAATCACTCAATCAAATTCACTAAATTTCAAATATTTTCAAATATTTCAAAAGTGTTCATACTTTTCATATCATTTCACATTCATATTTTTGAACACTTGTATTGATATTGAAAAGTGAATTTTGATCAAAAAGAGAAGATCAATCATTGTATTGATATTATTGTATTACTCTCAAATCAAAGAATTACAGAATTGTTTCTATTGTGACTTGTGATCCAGGATTGTTGGACACAAGGGTTAGTGCTTGCAAGAGGATTGTTCTTGCACACTAGTTGTTGAATAGTTGTTAGATAGTAGGCCTCACCGGTTGATGGTGTGATAGATTGTACATTCTAAAACTATAGTGAAAAATCTCTTTCGTGTGGAAAGGGGAGTGGAGTACCTTTGGATTGTGAAGGGAACCACTATAAATCTCTGTGTCCTTTTACCTTCTGCTATTTATTACTTTCATCATCAAGAATCTCTAAAAACCGGAAAAAGTTTCTAAATACCTAATTCACCCCCTCTTAGGCATACTCTGAACTTACAATTGGCATAAGAGCAGGTTAAGGTAACCTGTTCCTATCGATCCAGCATGGCTTTCGCTAGCACTAACCCGGTTTTCAAAGACGGTGGAAATAGTAACAAACCCCCACTGTTCTCTAGAGAATATTTCGATTTTTGGAAAATTAGAATGAAGGTGCATCTTGAAGCCCAATGAGAAGGTATATGGGAAGCAATCAAAGAAGGACCGCACAATCCAGTAAATGTGGTCAATGGTGTTGGAACCGCAAAGTTGAAAAGCACGTATGACGAAGACGATAAGAAAAAAGATCCTTAATGAGAAGAAAGTGATCAACATACTCCAAAGCGCTCTCAGTATGAACGAATTCTTCTGTGTATCACAGTGTAAATCGGCAAAAGAGATTTGGGACACCTTGGTGGAAACGCATGAAGGAACCACATAAGTAAAAAGATCAAGGCTCAACACGTTGAGTCAAGAATATGAGATGTTCCGTATGCAGCCCGGTGAATCTATTATTGCCTTAAAAAAGAGATTCGTTCATCTAACAAATCACTTGATTGCTCTCGGGAAGACCTTCAACAATGATGATCTCAACCTGAAAGTCCTAAGATCCTTAACAAGGGAATGGCAACCAAAAGTGACCGCTATTTCGGAAAAGAAGAGTCTCTCAATGATGACATCCACATCCTTATTTGGCAAACTTCAAGAGCACGAATTGGAACTTAGAAGGCTCGAGAAGCACGAAAGTCAAGAAAAGAAGTCCAAAGGAATTGCCTTGAAGATTGACACAAAGGATGACAAAGACGACGAGACTTCTGAAGATGAAAATTTCATGCTTCTTGTAAAGAAGCTTGGTAAGTTTTTTAACACAAATAAAAATTCCTCTTTTCCTAAAAAGAATATACATTTCAGGAAAAAGGATGCATCCACATCGATTCAAGAAGTCACATGTTACGAATGTGGGAAGCAAGGTCATATAAAGCCGGATTGCCCGAAACTTACAAAGAAAGGAGGATTCAAATGCAAGAAGGATTTCAAGAATAAAAAGGCTTATGTTGCTTGGGACGATAATGAGATAAGTTCATCATCGGAATCGGAAAGTGATGAATGTGCAAATATGGCTCTAATGACTTCACACCACTCCGATGACGAAAAAGATGAGGTTAGTAGCAAATTTTCTGTTTATGATAATGATGCACAAGAAGTCATAGATGAACTTATAAAAGAATGCAAGACTTTGTATAAAAGCATCTCATACCAAAAGAAAAGAATTTCATCTTTAGAAGAACAAAATACTGCTTTTATAAAAAACATTGAAAATGAAAAACAAAAATTGATGGATGAAAAACAAAGTCTTGTATGCAAAAATTGTGAATCCTTATCTTTTCAAATTGTTCAACTTAAAAGAGTTTTAGAAAGATACAAAAAAGGTCAAATTGGCTTGGAGGAAATTCTTAGACACCAAAGATATCCTAATGATAAAAGTGGATTAGGATATTCTAAGTTTTCCAAACCAAGCACAAATGAAACCATTTTTGTGAAAGCAAGTGAACAAGTTGTTAAAGAAAAGACAAACACTTCTAAAACTATGCATCAGAGTCATAAAAAGAATTATGTTCCTAGATATAGAAGTCATTTTCAACCTACTTATTTTTATTGTGGAATTAAAGGCCATACACCTAATGCTTGCTATGTGCGCAACATTGGTGTTGCTAAAGGGCGTTATGTGTGAGTTGAAAAGGGTACTAACTATCAAGGACCCAAAGAAATTTGGGTACCTAACAATACTTGATTTTATGTTGTAGGTATGCTTGAAGACAACTTCTAATCAATGGTATCTTTGATAGCGGTTGTTCAAAGCATATGACGGGAGATATCAACAAATTTTCAAGTCTATCATTAAAGGCCAAAGGATACGTTACTTACGATGATGATAATAAAGGAAAAATTCTTGGAGTAGGAACCGTTGGTACACCTCCATGTACAATCATCGAAGACGTTCTTTTTGTGGAAGGCCTTAAACACAACTTACTTAGCATAAGTCAATTGTGTGACAAAGGATTCCGAATCAACTTCACAAAAGATGAATGTTTGATAGAACATAAAGTCACCCATGACATCTTGCTAAAAGGTAAAAGATTTAATAATATTTTTATGATCTCTTTTGATGACTCATCCTTGAAGGTAAAATATCTAATGGCGAACAACAACGAGGCGTGGCTATGGCATAAAAGGTTTGCTCATATTCACATGGAGCATTTAAACAAGTTGATAAAGCATGATCTAGTTGGTGGTATTTCGAAGATAAAATTCATCAAGGATAAGTTATGTGACGCATGTCAAAAGGGGAAACAGACCAAGACAACTTTTAAATCCAAGCAAGTGGTTTCTACATCAAGATTACTTCAATTGTTGCATATGGATCTTTTTGGTCCATCGAGAACAAAAAGCTTCGGAGGTAGCATTTATGCTTTAGTTATTGTTGATGATTTCTCTCGATACACATGGACATTGTTTTTAGTGCAGAAAAATGATTCTTTCAAAGCATTCAAGAAGTATACAAAGAAAATTCAAAATGAGAATTCACTCACCATAGCCTCCATAAGAAGCGACCATGGTGGAGAATTCCAAAATTCAGATTTTGAAGATTTTTGCGAAGAGCATGGAATTTCTCACAACTTTTCCGCATCAAGGACTCCCCAACAAAACAGTGTCGTAGAACGGAAGAATAGGTCACTGGTGGAGCTTGCAAGAACAATGCTTAGCGACTCAAATCTTCCTAAGTATTTTTGGGCGGATGCGGTTAGCACGGCGTGCTTCGTAAGAAACCGTGTCAATATTCGACTAATTCTCAAGAAGACTCTGTATGAGCTGTTCAAGAGTAGGAAACCAAACATAGAATTTTTCCACATATTCAGATGCAAATGTTTTGTTCTTAACAACAATAAGGACAATCTCAGTAATCTTGATGAGAAGTCCGACGAAGGTATATTCCTTGGTTACTCTCTTTCTAGTAGAGCTTTTAGAATTTTTAATAAAAGAACTCTTACTATTGAAGAATCCATTCATGTTTCTTTTGATGAGACTAACCCCTTGAAAGAGGATAATATTATTGTGGATGATAATGATGATATAGTAGATTCTTCACAACAACAAGAAGAAACTTCAAAGTATCAAGCAATACCACAAAAAGATGTCACTCAAATTATTGAAGAACATCAAGATCTTCCGAAGGAATGGAGAACTCATAGAGATCACCTTATAGATAAAGTTATTGGTGATATCAGCCAAGGCGTTGCAACTTGACTTAATCTTAAGGATACTTGTCTCAACATGGCTTTTGTGTCTCAAATTGAACCAACCAAGATTGATGGAGCCTTAGACGACGACCAATGGATTGTAGCGATGCAAGAAGAACTCAATCAATTCGAGAGGAATCAAGTTTGGAGTCTTGTACCAAGACCGGACCATAAGCACATCATAGGAACGAGATGGATATTCAAGAACAAACTTGACGAGAAAGGAATTATAGTTCGTAACAAAGCAAGATTGGTCGCACAAGGCTACAACCAGGAGGAAGGAATTGATTTTGATGAAACGTTCGCTCCAGTAGCACGGTTAGAAGCAATTAGATTATTACTTGCTTACGCGTGTTCTATGAATTTTCAGTTGTTCCAGATGGATGTCAAAAGCGCTTTCCTGAATGGATACATTAATGAAGAAGTTTATGTCAAACAACCTTTGGGTTTTAAAGACTTCAAGAATCCCTCGCATGTTTACAAGCTGAAAAAGGCACTCTACGGCTTAAAGCAAGCACCAAGAGCATGCTATAACCGCCTTAGCAATTTCTTATGTGAAAAGGGATTTACAAAAGGAAAGGTTGACAAGACATTGTTCAAAAAGAAGATCAAGGGTAACACCTTATTGGTTCAAGTCTATGTCAACGACATCATCTTCAGATCAACAAACAAAGATCTTTGCGAAGAATTTTCACTTATGATGCAAGGAGAATTTGAAATGTCTATGATGGGAAAGATGAACTATTTCCTTGGGCTACAAATCAAGCAAACAAAGGATGGCATCTTCATCAACCAATCCAAGTATTGCATAGAATTATTGAAAAGATTCGATATGGATAGTTGCAAGGTGATGTCCACTCCTATGGGATCCGGAACGTACGTTGATCAAGATGAATCCGTTACTCCAATTGATATCACAAAATATCGAGGTATGATCGGTTCATTACTATATTTGACGGCAAGCCGTCCTGACATTATGTTCAGCGTTTGTTTGTGTGCACGCTTTCAAGAAAGTCCGAAGGAATCACATCTCACCGTCGTGAAGAGAATTTTAAAGTATCTCAAAGGGACAACGAACGTCGGATTATGGTATCCAAAAGATAGTACTTGTTCTTTAATTGGTTATTCTGACGCTGATTATGCAGGATGTAAGACCGATAGAAAAAGCACAAGTGGTACGTGTCACATTCTCGGGAATGCACTAGTGTCATGGGAATGCAAGAAGCAAGCATGTGTTGCACTCAGTATAGCTGAAGCGGAATATATTGCAGCAGGAAGTTGTTGTGCATAAATCATGTGACTTAAGCAACAACTCCTCGATTATAGTGTAGATCTCGGTTGCATTCCTCTTCGATATGATAACACAAGTGCCATCAACATCACAAAGAACTCGGTCATGCATTCAAGAAAAAAGCACATAGACATTCGACATCACTTCCTTCGAGATCACGTACTTAATGGAGATGTAGATGTCACTTTCATTGATACACACAATCAACTCGCTGACATCTTCACCAAGCCATTGGCGAAAGAACCATTCTTCAAAATTCGACGAGAACTTGGAATTCTCGATGAAGGTGACATCTGACCTTTTCTCTTATTAATGTATGCATAATATATGTTTTCCAATCTATGTGCATTCTGTTTTAAGCATATTTTTCCAAAATTCGCGTTTGTTAACCGATTAACCTATATGGTTAACCGATTAACACTGTTAGTTTTTCAATTCTGATTTAATTTTTTAATGTGTTAACCAATTAACCTATATGGTTAACCGATTAACACTGATACTTTTTATTTTGGAAATTAAATTTTTAACGTGTTAACCGATTAACACTGTTAAAATTTTCAAAAAAAATCAGAAACGAAAAATTAATTCAAATTTTGGAAAATGTGTGTGTTAAACGTGTTTTTATGTGTGGTCAATATTTTCTTAAATATCCAAATCAATATCCTTGGAACTCTTCTTCTTCTTCTTCTTTGACTACAAGTATTGGACTTCCAACCCTAACTTTAAAACCCACTCAACCTCTCTCCATATATATTGCCTCCACTTTACCATACTCATCTCATCTCCTCAAACTCTAAAAGCTTCAAGCACCCAAAACCCTCAGCACCTCAACTTCATCCATGGCTTCATCCAACAAAGGCAAGGAAAAGATACCAGAACATGGTTCTGCCTCTGAGGAAGATAGCATTCCAATGGAATCTACCAAGAAGCGCCGAATGGATTTCAAGGATCAGGTCCGACATCTCTTACTGGTAAAATACGTCAACCTTAAAGCTTTTCCGGCTTCGTCTTTTGATTTTCCTGCACTGCTCAAATTTTAATGCATTGATAAGTTTGTGTCGGATACTGGTACATGCTATCCGGATTTGGTCAAAGTGTTCATGAATAAGCTGTTTGTTTATCTTGATATTGATGATGATCATATGCTAAGTTCTGTTGTTAGAGACTATGAGTTTACAGAAAAGTTGTCCACCATAGCTAGATCCTTGGAGATACCATCCAAGGGCTGTTTTTTGAGAAAAGGGGTTAATCATGAGGATGGGCTATGGTCAAACTATGACAAGATGGAATATTACTATCAAATCTGCAGGTTCTCGAAGGAGACGGTTATAGCAAACCAACGGACTACTCGCATGTTATGTTATGCGAAGAATCTGACGGTTTCTGACCGAATGCTGCATTATGTGATCTGCTATGTTCTGATTCCAAAGGATTCCAATCATTATCAAATTAACGGTTTGGAAATGCAAGTCTTATTCGCAATCAAGAACAAGATCAAGGTGAACTGGATTCTTATGATTATGTACCATCTACAACAGTAGCTCTCTCTCTCGACAAGGCTTCCATATGCAAGGCTGATTTCTAGAATTCTTGAGTTGACAAAATTGGATCTCAACTGAGAACCATCTACCAAAATGAAACCGACAACCAACGAGATCAATGAAATCACCATTGTGAAGAACACCGGAATAATTAAATTCGCAGACGGCGCATACAAGTATACGGACGAAGGATCATCAGCTTCCAACCAAACCTACCCCATTCCAGAAGGAGGTATCACTAACGAGTTTCTCTACACCACAATGATGAACCAACACAGAGAGACTATGAACTTTCACCGAGAAATCTCTCGAGCCATTGCATCTCTTTGCAACCTTGTACTTACCTTCCATCATTCAACCACCAGCATCGTTGAAGAAGAGGATGAAGAAGAGGAAGGTAGTGAAGAAGAGGAAGTTGAAGATGAGGATATGTCTGATCAGGATGTTTAGAAAATATGTGTTGTTGTTTTTATTTTTTTTCTTTCAGATTATGTTTAAGCTTTTAAGTTTTCAGATTTTGTTTATTTTGTTATGTACTCGGACAATATTTCCTGCATTTTTCAATTGCTGCATTTTTTTCCCAGTATGCCTTGCTTGATTACTTATTACTTGATTAAATGCTTACATATATGCCGATATTGCTTATTATGGTTTGAAAGCTCCTTCCTTTTTGCTAATGACAAAGGGGGAGAAGAGCTTGGTTTTCTAATATCTCTCTGTGTAGAATTTTGCCTCTGTTTAGATAGGGGGAGTTGCTGGACATAGGGGGAGAAGCAAACCTAGAATGAAACGAAATTGTCAAAGATATCGCACAGACTCATTTGATTGTCATCATCAAAAAGGGGGAAAATGTAGAAGCATACTTCAATCTCAAAGTTTTGATGATGTCAACAAGATTTAAGCTCATTCCGTGTTTGCAAAAAGTCAAGCTTTCAAAGTGATCAAGATCAAGGCTACACATCATCAATGGAATATTATCATGCGAATCAAGTTTCATGTGCAAATGATTGTCTACTTTTTTCAAGACTTGGACACAAGACTTTGGTATATCAAAACTCACTCTTTTAATTGATATACAAGTGTTCAAATAGTTCATCATATCAACATATTTCATATGCATGTTTTTAAAATTAATTGGAACTAGTATAACACTTTAAACTTAAGTATTTTTCTGAGTTTTCACAGTGTTAACCGATTAACCCATATGGTTAACCGGTTAACGGTCTCAAAATTTCAATTTTCTCAGTTAACGTTACAGTGTTAACCGATTAACCTATATGGTTAACCGATTAAAACTGAACAAATTTTGAAAAATTGTTTCTTTCCAAGTTCAAATCTTGTGTAATTGTTATACCTTTTCAATTTTCATTTCATACACTTTCATACCTTTTTGAAATGGTGTTTTGACTCATATAAATTCTGAATATTTCAAAATACAAAACACCTCCAATAATTTTCAAAATAATCACTCAATCAAATTCACTAAATTTCAAATATTTTCAAATATTTCAAAAGTGTTCATACTGTTCATATCATTTCACATTCATATTTTTGAACACTTGTATTGATATTGAAAAGTGAATTTTGATCAAAAAGAGAAGATCAATCATTGTATTGATATTATTGTATTACTCTCAAATCAAAGAATTACAGAATTGTTTCTATTGTGACTTGTGATCCAGGATTGTTGGAGACAAGGGTTAGTGCTTGCAAGAGGATTGTTCTTGCACACTAATTGTTGAATAGTTGTTAGATAGTAGGCCTCACCGGTTGATGGTGTGATAGGTTGTACATTCTAAAACTATAGTGAAAAATCTCTTTCGTGTGGAAAGGGGAGTGGAGTACCTTCGGATTATAAAGGGAACCACTATAAATCTCTGTGTCCTTTTACCTTCTGCTATTTACTGCTTTCATCATCAAGAATCTCTAAAAACCGGAAAAAGTTTCTAAATACCTAATTCACCCCCCTCTTAGGCATACTCTAAACTTACAAGTTATGCCTAAGATGTTCGTGTCATCGTTCATTTTGCTGGTGCCAAAAATTTGTAACCCTCAACAGTTTGAAGATTTCAGACCAATTACATTGGTTAGCTGTATTACTAAGGTTATCTCCAAGATGCTAGCTTTTAGATTGAGCAAGGTTATTCATAAACTTATCTCTCCATCCCAAACAACTTTCATCCCGGGACGACAAATTTACGACGGGGTGTTGTTGGCCAATGAATTAGCAGACTACGCTAAGTGGTTTAACAAGGCTTGTCTGTTCCTCAAAGTTGAATTCGTTAAAGCCTACGACTGTGTCGACTGGTCTTAACTTGACGATATGCTCGTTAAGATGGGTTTCGGTTCTAATTGGATGAAATGGATTCGAGGCTCTATTTTTAATAGTTATGTTTCGATTCTAATTAACGGAAGTCCTTTGAAGGATTTTAGGGTTGGTAGAGGGCTGAAGCAGGGAGATTCGTTGGCGCCGTTTCTGTTCGCCATAGTTGCAGAAGGTCTGTCTTGTGTAGTTAGAGTTGCGGCTGCCAGTAACTTGTCATCAGAATTCAAGATTAACGGTCAAGCCACTGTGAACTTGCTCTAGTTTGCAGATGACACTCTGGTTATAGAAGATGCTTCGGTTTCTAATATTTGAATTTTCAAAGCTATCCTGCGTGCGTTTGAATTGAATTGTGGTCTGAAGATTAATTTCTCAAAAAGCTGCCTTTATGGGATAGGTGTAGAATCTGCTTTTCTTGTTGCTGCATAAGATTTCCTGCACTGTAATTCTGGTAGGCTGCCTCTCAACTTCCTTGGTCTTTCGGTAGGAGGTAATCATCGTCGACAATCCTTTTGGAACCCGGTTCTGTCTCGGTTGAGGAGCAAGCTTTCTAATTGGGCTAGGAGAAATTTGTCGATGGGAGGTAGAGTATCCCTTATTAACTCGGTTCTAGTTAACATGCATATTCATTCCTTGGCTTTTTTCAAGGCTCCCAAGAAAATTGTGAACGATATTATTACATCCAACGACGATTTCTTTGGGCTGGGGATTCCAATAAAAAATCAATTCTTAGGTATCGTGGAATTCTATTTGCAATTCAAAGGAGCAAGGCGGCCTTGGTATTAAACATGTTGGTCATTTTAATAGTGCCCTGATAGATCCCAATTATAGTATATATTTGGTCTCTTATTAGTAGTATTTTGACTTGTTTTTTATCTAGTAGTGCATGAATTAGTAGTTGTATTTGCTTAGTTTCATTTTGTTTTGGTCCAAGTGAATGGTGCTTGTAATGTTGCTGTTAGTGTGCAGGATTGACACTAGTAAGAGCACCTTGGAAGAGATGAGGCATAGCTGCCAGAAGAAGTTGGAAATCAGAGCATTCGCCTGGCGAGTGTCAGCGAGTGTTCGCCTGGCGAGTGCTGGCGAGCCAAAGTGAGTAATTCCAAATTAAACTCCCAGACCAAAAGGGCATGAAGTTCGCCAGGCAACGGTTCCAGCGAAGCTTCCCTACCATTCGCCTGGCGAAGGAGCTGGCGAAGACCTATTGGCTATTCTCTTGGCTATTCCAGTAGCAAAGCTGCATAAAATTCGTCTGGCGAGTGAAGCCAGCGAAGGTTCGCCTGGCGAAGGCGCGATATCTCAGAGGGTAGTTTGCTTGCTGAAGGCACTTTGAAGTACCTTGTTTCTGATGTTCGCCTGGAGAAGGTCTCTGTTCGCCTGGCGAATGGGCGTAAACAGAGCTTCTTTTGTACTTTATATATTGCTTTATAGGGATCATAACTTTACCACTTATCTTGATATCAGATTTTCTTCACTAAAAACCCAAAAATCTCTCATTTCTTCATCTCTTAGCAATATTTTACAAAAAGAAGGTGGATTCTCATCCAAGCTCGATTCTTCCACTCGGATGTTCATCAACCTTCTTCCGAAACTTGTTGTTCAAGAAACCATGGAAATGAGTAGCTAAATACCTCTTTTGTCAAGGTTAGAAGTAGTTGGTTCAGAATTTATGTATTCTTCTTAATCTAATGTATGTGAACAAGTTGTTATTCAATATAGATGAAGTTATTTGCTACCATTTTTACATTTATGATTTGGTTTGTGTTAGAGATAAACTTATCAAGTCTTAACCTAATATCTTCATCTATCAACTATGACAAATGCTAGAGATAGATTTGGAAGTTGATATCCGCTTTGTATCAATCTTAATGCCTATGGTTTCGAGTGTTAGGTAGAGAGATCATTTAACGGTCGAAACCATATTTTTCACGAAATTGATTTAGAGATAAACGCTTTTGCAAGGATACGCGGTTATGTTGGTTCGAACTTCATTCACATATTTGGGTTAATAGATACATTTAGGACAGACTGACGAAACCTAATCTTGACATACTTTTGTTGCACCCTAATTTTTGACCATAAGACCCCGCCTCTGTTTTTTTTCTTGCATGTGTACATGTTTATTGTGACTAACAGGTGTGTGCAGACGCGGTAATTTCAGGTGTATATTCTCAGATAGTGCTTCAAAACGTGGTTGGTTCTGATTCAGATTTGGTTATAGGGATTTTTATTGGGTCTTTTTCCCTCGATATCTCTCAAAGGTATATACTCCTAAAAGGAATCAATATCTCATCAAAAGGAATGCTCAAGGCTTTCATAGATCAAGGCGATTATCAAGCCATTTGGATTTCGAATTTACAAGTTGGATTGAACTCAGTTAATTTGCACAAAGTGGTTTCAAGAATCGATTGTCAAAGACGTCATTCATGAGGATTTAAATGTTGGACTCTTTTAGTTCAATTTATATCTTCATTTTCAAGGTTGATGGAGTGGTGTAGTTGCATTACTTCTTGTTTCAAGAGTGGGGAGATAAACTCTACACTAAAGGCATTTGTTTTTACTCAACATCACACCACTATGTTTGCAAATCGGGAATAATCATTCGGAGCTCTACGAGTACCACTGTCAGACTACCTCATTTCAAAGCATAATAAAGTTTGTATTTTGTCATGGTCAAAAACACAATTGGTACATAAGTGTTTGGGGTTGATACGCAAATTAATACAATACTACAATTCAAGGAGCTGCAGCATATGCAAATCGGAGCTGATATTTCGGTGACCAAACATAGTGTGAAACAACTTCATTAATATCCATTACGGTTCATCTAATACATATTAGAACATTTACATCAGGCTTTCTTTATAATGATACTGTACGGATTACAAACCAGTTGACAGAATTTTAACTGCAACATAACTACTTAATTGAACTACTTCTAAGGTGCTACTTTGAGACACTGTTGACACTACCATGGGAACTTGCAAAGCCCTTTTGAACCTCCTTTTACGGCATGAGAAACCGTTGTGTATCTCTACGAACTATCTCGCATTCCAACCTGTCAAAGCAAAACAGCAGCAGCAAAATTTCGGCCATTAACTACAGAAGCAGCTTAAGGTGTTCTGGGCAAACCAAATGCAAGAAATTGGCCAAACATATTGCTTTTCAAGATCTAGTTTGCCACCTCAAAATATAAAGAGAATAATGAGAATGGATGAAGATGTTCGGATGATTTCAGCAGAAGCTCCAGTCTTATTTGCAAAGGCAGGTGAAATGTTTATATTAGATTTGACTTTGCGAGCTTGGATTCATAAGAAAGTGAACAAAAGAAGTACACTACCAAAAGAATGATGTAGCAGCTGCTATTGCAAGTAGTTTTGTTTTCGACTTCTTGATTGATCCAAAAAATGAATTGAAAGAAGAGGAAAGACCTGTCCCCGCTCACGAGTCGATTTTAGCTGCTCCTGGAAACTTCAATTTCTGCTCCTCCTTTGTCATCACATTGCCCACCGTTTCTTATCCACTTCTCCATCCCTGCTTCTCTAATTATACCGCAAAAAAAGAACCTGCCATAAATAGAATTAAATCATAAATGTGTTGCTCGTTTTATTATCAGAAACAAAATTTACAAAGGGCAATAGAAGGAACTAAAGACGACAAAGCTTATCTTGACTATTCAACAGCTAGAACGCCGTAGCTTCATTGACATTTCTCTGCGAGTTATATTCTCCCTTCCATCTTCAAAGGAAAGACAACAACAACCTGTCATTGATACATCAAAACTCAGTTATGATATGGAAAAACCAAAGCGCAACATTCACACCGTCATGTCCCCCGAACTGCATGACATTTCAGAACCTACAATATGCATGCTCACATTTAATGTAGGTCTGCCTCATGTTTCTCCACACCAGAATCGCATTCGGACCAAACTCGGTTGAACCGCGGTACTACCAAGACATGCCGTCAACGCCAAGCTGCAGCTTGTCGCCTTGATCCCTTTACAACCTGTTAAGAGAAATGAATTGATTCAATAAGTCATTGAGTCAATTCAAACAACAGACAGAACATGATCAATTTAACTGGAAAACCATGAGTTATATGATTGTGGGGAATAACAAAACAGAGCAGGGAATTAAATTACAAATATCAGTACCAAGCAATACACACGCATCAAGCGGCGAGAATCCTCATCAAACACAACTCAAAAGTAAAAACCGCATTGAAAAAAAAAGTTCTGTGGTTGAAAAAGAAAACTTGCATGCAAGCATTGAAGAAACTGCCATCAAGTCTGCATCTGAGCTAGAGAGTTTGATATCCATTAATGAGAAGGAACCCCTTGAATCCTCAATACGTAGCCAATCCTATTATGGTTCTTCTGATAGTGCATCTGGTGTTTCGGTGACAATTAAGGATACTAACAAAATAAATGTTGAACATGACCCGTGTTTAATTTTTGAAGAAAATAATACGAGTTTATCTAGTGCTGAAGTGGTGAATGACACGTCTGTTGGTGAGACATAATTAGGTGAAGCCTCCTTATTCAACGTATCAACTGATGTTGATAAGGGTGATAATGATATACTAGCTGAAGTTTCACCTGCTGTACCATTTGTATCATGCAAAAGGCCTAATATCAAAGAGACAGGAACTTCAGACTTCAAATGTTCTTTAGTTTCTGATAGTCCATATTCAGAATCTTACAAATGCAGTTCAGGTTATGTTGCTTTGTGTAATGCAGATAGTTCCATGGCACATGTATGCTGTGAGTCCTCCCAAATAGCTGGCCAGGTCAATGGAATCAGATGATGAATCACGTTCTATTGAATTAAGCTTGGAAGACATTCAATTGAATAATGATACAAAGCTCAAAGAAAGCCTTTTTTTTTTGCTGATAGTGAACTCCATGCAGTCTCATACAGTTTCCAAAAGTTCTTCCATAACACTAACCAAACCAACTCCATAACCGTAACTCTAATCTTCATCCTCCATTAAACTTAAAATCCCCTGCAACATCCAACAAACCCGCATAAGTTCCATCCAAGGAGGGTTACACAAGTTCAGAACTTACATTGTAAAAGTCATTTATACCGAATTTTGCGTGAATTGTCAAGTCTGCATTGCTCCAGGATAAATACATGAGAAGAATTAAGAACAAGTTAGAGAAGAAGAACCGCAAACATATTCAACGGGAAATTAAAGGTAACAACAGACTGTTCCAACACATTGTAGCCAAAAAGGAAAGAATCAGAAACTTAAGGCCAAATATCTAGCATATCAGACGAAAACATAATTATCTTAATAGAATTATAAGCGTTAACATTACCTTCCAAAGTGGTCCAAACATGCTCCACCAGATTTGGAAACATCTTCATTCTTCTTCAATTCGCTTTGCCTCCTGAAACCCTATATAAAAACCAAATCAGAACACACAAAAGAGAGAGAACTCAGAGCAAAACTCCAAAATTCACAGAAAAAACCCAATACAAAATCCTTAATAAAAAACCTAAACGAGAATCACGAAAGACTTATCTCATAAAGAACACCACCACCGGCGAAGTCATCATCGCCGTATCGCAACCACCAGCTTCGAATCGCTTCCATCCGCCAACAACCATGCATCGCCGCGCCGTTCTCCACCCGAATACCTTTTCGAATCAGTATACTTGTTCTTTGCCTTTCATTTTTTATTTACGAATGTCGATTTAAACCTGACTTCGCTGATTGTTGTTGTTCTTTGCTTTGAATTTCATGTGTTGGAGAACCATTGACGAAGAGAAGAAACCGGAGAAAGGAATTAGAGGAGAATCGCGAAGATTGAAGGGAGAAAAGAAGAAAGAAACGAGCAGAAAGAAGAGACGAAGGAAGAAGGGGAGTCGAGGTTGAGCGAGGAGAAGGAGATCGCGAAGACGGAGCAGCGAGGAGGGAGACCGAATAGAGGATTAGGGTTCAGTTTCATTTTGTTTTATGTTGTAATCCTGTACGCGTATCCCCACCATATTAACATGCACCTCATGCACACACCCACTATCATCCTTTTGGTGATAGTCGAACTTCGTCAGTTCAACTTAGCCTGCATCCTTTTGGTGTTGGTAGACTTCAGATTTGTGTGGTCTTATCATCCTTTTGATGATAGCAACCTGTGTGTTGTGTTTCGCTCTACCATCCTTTTGGTGGTAGGTCTGATACTTCGTCGGTATCAGATTGCGCGATATTTTATTTGTGTTTTCGCTCTACCATCCTTTTGGTGGTAGGTCTGGTACTTCGTCGGTATCAGATTGTGCGATATTTTATTTGTGTTTCCGCTCTACCATCCTTTTGGTGGTAGGTCTGGCACTTCGTCGGTATCAGATTGTGCGGTATTTTATTTATGTTTCCGCTCTACCATCCTTTTGGTGGTAGGTCTGGTACTTCGTCGGTATCAGATTGTGCGATATTTTATTTGTGTTTTCGCTCTACCATCCTTTTGGTGGTAGGTCTGGTACTTCGTCGGTATTAGATTGCGCGTTATTTTATTTGTGTTTCCGCTCTACCATCCTTTTGGTGGTAGGTCTGGTACTTCGTCGGTATCAGATTGCGCGTTATTTTATTTGTGTTTCCGCTCTACCATCCTTTTGGTGGTAGGTCTGGTACTTCGTCGGTATCAGATTGCGCGTTATTTTATTTGTGTTTTCGCTCTACCATCCTTTTGGTGGTAGGTCTGGTACTTCGTCGGTATCAGATTGCGCGTTATTTTATTTATGTTTCCGCTCTACCATCCTTTTGATGGTAGGTCTGGTACTTCGTCGGTATCAGATTGCGCGTTATTTTATTTGTGTTTTCGCTCTACCATCCTTTTGGTGGTAGGTCTGGTACTTCGTCGGTATCAGATTGTGCGATATTTTATTTGTGTTTCCGCTCTACCATCCTTTTGGTGGTAGGTCTGGCACTTCGTCGGTATCAGATTGTGCGGTATTTTATTTATGTTTCCGCTCTACCATCCTTTTGGTGGTAGGTCTGGCACTTCGTCGGTATCAGATTGTGCGGTATTTTATTTGTGTTTTCGCTCTACCATCCTTTTGGTGGTAGGTCTGGTACTTCGTCGGTATCAGATTGCGCGTTATTTTATTTGTGTTTCCGCTCTACCATCCTTTTGGTGGTAGGTCTGGCACTTCGTCGGTATCAGATTGTGCGGTATTTTATTTGTGTTTTCGCTCTACCATCCTTTTGGTGGTAGGTCTGGTACTTCGTCGGTATCAGATTGCGCGTTATTTTATTTGTGTTTCCGCTCTACCATCCTTTTGGTGGTAGGTCTGGTACTTCGTCGGTATCAGATTGCGCGTTATTTTATTTGTGTTTCCGCTCTACCATCCTTTTGGTGGTAGGTCTGGCACTTCGTCGGTATCAGATTGTGCGGTATTTTATTTGTGTTTCCGCTCTACCATCCTTTTGGTGGTAGGTCTGGCACTTCGTCGGTATCAGATTGTGCGGTATTTTATTTGTGTTTTCGCTCTACCATCCTTTTGGTGTTAGGTCTGGTATTTCGTCGATATCAGATTGTGCGATGTTTTGGGGGTGAGTTTCTCTCCCTCATCCTTTTGGTGGTGGGTCTATCATGGTCATTAATGATAGGCTGTGTGATATGTGTTTGTGTTTGCTCTGTCGTCCTTTTGGTGGTAGTAGCCGTGTGTGTTTCATACCATCACCCTTTTGGTGATGGCGACCTTTTTTCCAGTTGCTTACAGTTTGCTCAGAGGTTTACATCATCCAGCATTTTCAATTCTCAAGCATCTCTTTTTTTCTTTCGGACAAATTCAGGGTCTTCTTCATATCTAATTGACTTCTACCTCAGGAATATGAACGCTAATGCAGTTCATTTTCCTATGTTTAAGCCGATTAGATAGGGGCATCTGTCATACCCTAAATTTGTCCTACCCTTTTTGTAAATATTTTCGTATTTATGGTTTCATGCCATTTAGACGCCACTAGTGCAGAAATGACTTTTTACATCGGGCCAAAAACACATTTTACATCGGGTCTGGGTCCGATGTAAAGCCAAGCGATGTAGTAAATCAAAGACATTTTACATCGGGTCATAGACCGATGTAAAAAATACATCTACTACATCGGTTGACAGTTAAGACTGATGTGAAATATATTATTATTAATTTTTTTATAAAAAAAGCACTTTTTACATCGGTTGTTATTCGGAACCGATGTAAAATGTGTCATAGGTGATTTTTTACATCGGTTGGTCAGTAGAACCGATGTAAAAGGTGACATAGGTGTATTTTTTTACATCGGTTGCCTTTTTGACCCGATGTAAAAGGTGTCATAGGTATGTTTTTTTACATCAGTTTCCTTTTTGACCCGATGTAAAAGGTGTGCTACGTGTCTTCAAAATTTATGTTTTTACATCGGTTTTTAGGCACACCCACCCGATGTAAAATGTAGGTTGTTTTTCTTAAATATTTAGACTAATTTTTATTCGAATCGATATGGAATCCCTGTAATTTTTTTGGTACCTAATTTTTCATATTTTTCCAACATCACACATACCAAATTTTAGTCCCTATTTGGTATGCAATTTTTTATATTTTTTCAACTAACCTTTTAGTTTCATTGCACCAAATAGCTAGGATACACATATTCTTCAACATGAACAAATTGATTTACAAAAGTACTAATCTAGTATACATACAATTGTTCAATCCACAAGAAATTGATTAACAAAAGTACAAATTGATTTACAAAAGTACTAATCTAGTACACATATTCTTCAATATTCAACCATTTATAAATCCTTTACCACACTTGAATACTAACATGCAATCCACAAAAAATCCGTTGTAGCTAGCTTCGGTAGAGAACACCAAAATCACATTTGCTGACAATAAATAATAATAACAATAAACATCAACAGACAATACCAAAATCAAGAAACTCAAATCAGGTATACATAGGCAATTCTATATAACTCACCATATAAAGCTTAATTTTTATATAACTCAAAGAAACATTTTGCCCAACGGAGTCGCAAATCATACAAATCATCTTGTGTTAATTCTGTTGGATCATCAAATACCTACAATATGTAAATAGCAATATAAAGTTATTCTTTGAAAATTCACCTTAAGTTGCAAACGCAAAGTAAATAACAAAGTAAAGTTATTTTTATTTACCTGCAACCAAGACTCGGTTATGTTGGCAGAGACAATATCCAACATATTTTTCATAACATAGTATCCACAGTCAATAGAGTTATGTTGTCGCCTTGTCTAAAATAAATGACACAATTAGTGAATACTTATGATAAAATTAAATATAAAATTATAATTTACATGATGCTTACTTTGGGTTGGAGCCATGTAGCCTTTTTTCTATTTCCATTTGCCATTTGATAAACCCCGAAAGCACTAATTCAGAAAAAAAAATCCATATAGAGCAACACAAAATATGAACTTACTTTTGTAAAATTTTATGTATATGAGATATAACATATACTATAACAAAATTCACATAAAATATAAACTTACTTTGTAACAATTTTCTTCATGGTTGGATTAAGTTCCCGATGAAGTGAACAAAAGACGACCACAATATTGTCTCTTGGACAAATGACTATTAATTTCCAATGGTCTCTGTACGTGTGCGTGGAAACACAAAAAACACATCAAATATCTATGTTATCAAAAATAAATAAATAAAAAACACAATTTCATACAAACTTACCCATGAATAAATGGTAGTAAGTGACACACTCTGTTTTCGTCACGTAATTTATCTTGTATGTATTTTTTAACCTCTGCTTCATTTTTTTGCATATTATCAACATACACACACCTAGCAGGGTCCATAAATCCATATACTTCCGATGTGGAATTATCAATACATACACGATGAATATACCTGAATAATTTTAAAATAAATATTAGAGTCAAAGTGATGAGAGATATAACATATTAATATGTATTAACAGTAATAAAAAAAGAAAATGTACTTATGTGGACTAAACTTGCAGAATAGACACGTCAAGCCATTGAAAACCCACCAATAACTCTCTGATACACTTAGCTGACATATAAAAATTAGTGACACTTGCACAATGGCTTAATTTTAATTCCAAGTGTGTGTCGCCCATTTTCAGAACCATGAGTAACAATCTCTGAACATCGCCTTTCCACTTCTTTTGTGCTTACTTTTGCAGCTGAACAACTTCCTCTTCCACTTCCATCGACAACTTCCATTTGTTCAATGCATTTTTTATTTTCGGTGCTTTGCGAGAGACCCATAGACCTAAGTGTCTCCATAAAAGATTGTTGCAACACATTACGCTCTTCGACCAACTTTTGCTCAAAGTCAGCTCTAAGTTTTGCTTCCAATTCCAAAGAAAATTGCGCTAGTTGTTCTTGTACATCCATATGTTGTCTTTGACGTGAAGACGATCTTCCAAAAAAAGTGCTAATTTTATGGTGTTTTCCAACACCACGAACACGACCGCCATGCTCAGATGTTCCAATGGCTACTGTTAAGATATCGTTAGGTCCATCCGAAGCAAAGACACCCTTTTCAGCTTCCTCAACTAGAAAATCCTACAAAATTCAAAAATCAAAACTATTTCAATAGTTTTTATCAATCACAACTATAATGATACTTGAAGTATTTTCTAAATTTTACTTACAATTTTCTCAGCAACAACTTGTGTAGAATGTGATGTGTATTCTCCCCTTTTCTTTTGTCGTGCTCTCTTCCATACTTCATGGCGTGACGGTGGAGATGGACTACCATTATCATCTACTGTGGAATCATCTCTCGATGATCTCCTTTCATTTTTCATTTTTTCCTCAAGCAAGTGATACCCTCCACGAGATAATACATGTGGGTATACATTTCTAGCCACACTTTCCATACCCTTTTGACTTTTCTCCTGTTATAAAATTAAAAAGTTATTAATCGCTAAACATAATAAAAAATTTATGCATGAAAAAATTAATATAATGCTTATTAACCTTAAATTCAGGGGTATCTCGAGACTCTAGAAACTCTTTCCATGTTTCTTCTTTAATATAATTATACTTGACATATGCAGGAGTGCAACCTTCTTTGGGATTTCTAATTTATTCTTTTGTGAGTTGTGTCTTAAAACCTCTCCGTCGCTCTCCCGCATATTTAATCCATTCATCCTTCAACAGATCCTTCTTTGGATCATCACATTCTAGAATAGTGAAATGAGCCTACACATATACATAAAGAATTTATGGTTAGTATATGGCATATGTTGTTAGTATGTGATTATAAAATATAATAAAGTTTTGAATTTAAAATACCTGAACATCAACTCAAATAGCATCTTTTATATCTTTACTTATGTCTTTCCACTCATCTATTAAAATACTACATCTCTTACGAGCAAGAGATGCTACATAACTCTTAAAAGTAGAAGCATTTTTACCAACACCGATACATTCATAAGTTTTTGGATCAAACTCAACCTTTATCCTTTCTATATATATAACCTACAGTAAAGAAACTTTATATATATATATATATATATATATATATATATATATATATATATATATATATATATATATATATATATATATATTTAAAAAAACTAACAAAAATTATGTATATACAATTTAAAATTAAATGGCACTACTAATAAAAAGAGTATCGCTAACAGTACCATATATATACATTTGGAAAAAGCATCACATCAACATGTATACATTTTGAAGAATAACATCAACGCGTGCATATATATATATATATATATATATATATATATATATATGTATATATATATATATATATATATATATATATATATATATATATATATATATATATATATATATATATATATATATATGTATATATATATATATGTATATATATATATATATATATATATATATATATATATATATATTGAAAGCAACCAGTACTATTCAAATTGCCAATCTAAAAGGACTAAAAATTTATACGTAGGTGGTAATGTGAATGAGTGTATGGTGCCAAAATCATGTAGGAGGGAGGTTTTGGGTTGATAAGTGGAAATGTTATATTGTGTAGAAAAAGAAATGGGTATAATAGGAGAAGAAAAAGTTGAAAAAAAATGAATCTTGGATAGTTGAAAGAGTGTTTCCTGGTTATGTTTATGAGAGGGTTGTTAATTTGTAAGAGAATGAAATATGAGATGGAGATGTGGTAGTATTGAGTATGAGAGAAAAAATATCAAGTGGTGTTTGTATGAAAAACAAGGTGGTGGTTATGGCGGTCAAATGGTATATTATTTGTGTTATTTCTATGACTTATGTGAAGAAAATGGAACATAAACATACACTTGGATAGTGCTTACTAAAAAAAACATTGCAACTTAAAAGAAAAGAACACCTAATATAAGAGGATTAACCTTCCAGTACATACCGTAAGCAAATATTCGGAGAATATTTTCCTACAGCTCCCATAGCATCAAAGCTATCATAGACTTCATCATATGAGGTGAAAAATTCTTGCTCATGAGTTTGGAAGAAAATGGTGGAATGATTTATGAATAGTGTATGTGGGAGAAAAGAAGAAGTGTATTCTATGTTCTTTTCTTTTTCTATTTCAACAGTACAGTTAGTATTTCACAAAAGAGTGGTCACTTTTATATAAATACTTCAACATGAAAAAAATCATTGTATCGAATATTATAACCTTTATATGTATGTATATACATAACTAATGTACATGTGAAAGATCCAAAATAATTTTACTGCATGAAATGTTATTCCTCCCAGATCTAGTTGAAATGTTCGTTTGTCTCTATGTGAGTCCCAGTGTCAATCCTAGTTTGTATGTATATTATAGGTTTGTCTTTATGTGAGTCCCAATATCAAACCTATGATATACATGTACGAGTATCAATCCTATTTTGAATAAACATATTTATTTTTTGTATTTTATAAATTGGGGATTAAAAATAGGTAGCAGTACACGATAAACATATTTGGTTTTTGTATTCTTGTGTCAGTATATGGCTAACTAATTCATCAACATTATGTAAATATGATGAGAGAAAATAATTAATCAGAGAAAATATGATGAGAAACTTACGTAAAAGGGATTTACCTCATCTTCCGCGAAGGGATTGGTGGCGGCGGAAAAAAAAAAAAAAGAATGACAGACGGTGGCGGTGGAGGAAGAATGGTAGACGGTGGCGGCAGAGGAAGAAGAAAAACAATGATGGTGGAAGCAAAGAAGAAGAAAAATGGAGATGTAGACGGGGAAGCGAAAAAGAAGAAACTTATTTAATTTTATTTAAAAGATTTAATAAATCTTATTTAATTTTTTATTGAGAAACTTATTACATCAGTTGGGCAAAATGACCCGATGTAAAACGTTTAATCCATTTATTTTTTTATTGAAAAACTTTTTACATCAGTTGGGCAAAATGACCCGATGTAAAACGTTTAATCCATTTATCTTTTTATTGAAATTATTTTTACATCGGTTGGGATAAACAATCCGATGTAAAATGACTTAATCTATATTTTTTATTAATATGAAGAAGCATCTCATAATATCTGTATTTTTTATACAATTTCATAATTCGTGCATGTGATCACATTTTATATGAATTTTAAAAAAATATAATCTAGATGATATATACTAAAGAATTGAAATTTTTGTTTAATCCTTTTATGTTACAAAATTAAAATATCATGCAATTATTATCAGTTAAATATAAATCACTTAAAAAAATTTCAATTAAAATGACTTAATCTATTTTATTTATTTATTTATTGAGGACTTTTACATCGGTTGGGGTAAACGGCCCGATGTAAAATTTTTTATAACAAATTTTTTTTATTATGAGTAGCATCACCAGTATCTTTTATTTATTATTTATTATTTTAATTAAGAACAACCTATGATATACATGTACGAGTATCAATCCTATTTTGAATAAACATAGAGAAACTATAGAGAAAATAATTTATTAGAGAAAATACGATGAGAAACTTACGGAAAAGGGATTCACCTCATCTTCGGCGAAGGGATGGGTGGTGGCGGAAAAAAAAGAAGAATGACGGACGGTGGCGGCGGAGGAAGAAGAATGGTAGACGGTGGCGGCGGAGGAAGAAGAAAAACAATGATGGTGGAAGCGGAGAAGAGAAAAATGGAGACGGAGACGGTGGAAGCGAAGAAGAAGAATGATAAGAGATTTTTGGGAGTTGGAGAATCTTAAGTTTTCAGATAGGGTTTTGGGATTTTAAGAAACATTTTACATCGGTTGGGCAAATAGGCCTGATGTAAAATATTTAATCAATTTTACTTAAATTTTTATTTAGAATCTTATTACATCAGTTGGGAAAATTGGCCTGATGTAAAATCTTAATCTATTTTATTTATTTATTTATTTAGGACTTTTACATCGGTTGGGATAAACAACCCGATGTAAAATCCTTTATAACAAAATTTCTTATTATTTACGACACTGCCACCGCATTATTTTTTACATCAGATGGGGTACATGGCCCGATGTAAAATGTTTCACCCATTTTATTTATTTTTTATTGAGAACTTTTTACATCGGTTGGGATAAATGGCCCGATGTAAAATCCTTTATAACAAAATTTCTTAATATTTATGACACTGCCACCGCGTTATTTTTTACATCAGTGAAAATATATGTCTGATGTAAAATCTTTAAATCAAATATTTCTCACATCATATTGTTTATAAATCTGATGTAAAATCCTTTAACAAATATTTTTCACATCATATATCTAAAAATATGATGTAAAATCATTTAACCAAATGTCTTATTTTTAGTAGTGCGCGTGTCTGCTCGCAATTGGTTGAATTTTCAGAACTTTATCTTTTTGACCAATTAAAAGGTGACACGTGGCTTAATACAAATTCTCTGTGAATATTATTTTATTTCAATTTCTCAACTTTTCTCTTCCTTTTAAAATATTTCTAGTAATAATAATATTTTGTATATATATATATATATATATATATATATATATATATATATATATATATATATATATATGATTATTTATATTAATAATATTAATTAAGTTTATATCAATTTATTTGTATAATATTAGTTTTCTTATAGTTTTATCAATTTGCTTGTTATAATTAATAGTTAGTATTGTTAATATTAATTAGTAGTTAATATGTTTAATTAATTAAAAACAAAGAAAAAAATATTGGAAATAATGTCTGGATTTACATAAGGCCCACGATGGGAGGCCCGTTTGGTTTGGCTTTAAAAGAAGCTGAAGGAAAACCTAGGGAAGATACTGTTCATGACCCTCAAACAAGAGCCAAATCCGGCCGCCACCCCCAAACCCTAAAAACTTCAAAACGGCGCCGCCGCCCCCCTCAAACCCTAACATTGGCCGTCGTTCTTTCACAAAACCATCAACCTCAACATTATCCTTCTTCATCGCATCCATTTCCTCTCCCATTTTTTTCAGACCAAACTTTAAGCCGCCGCGATACTCCCTCCAACGGAAATCCTCAATTTCTTCTTCTTTTCTTCATGATCCACCATTGATATTGCCTCTCTCCCTCCGCCATTGTTCACCCTTCGAAGACCGTCACCGTCTTCCATCAACTCAGCAAGGTGGACTCAGAGGCGCCGTTTTGAACAACATCAACAATAATGCCTCGCTGTTTTCGTCGCTTGGAGGTTCTGATCACGAGCCATGGTGCACGACTGTGAAGGCGAAATCTATTCTGGTGTTAACAGTATAACGGTATATTCGACACTAAGGTAACAACAGGTTGTTTATTGGTTCGATTTCGTCGCAAGATGTTTGTTCCTTGCTGCTTGTGTTGGTACCTGGACGAGTTGTTTGACTTGGTAAAATTTTCATAGTTGCGTTTGGTTGTGTTTTCTCGAATATGCTCTTAAGCCTGGAATATTCATGAACTATTTCTCTTATTCAGATTTAGAGTTAATTTTTCTAACCACTGGTTTGCAGATGTTAGTATGGTGGTGTTAAATCTCATTTCCATGACCTCTGTTTTTGTGATAAGTCTGTTTCAACAGGTTTTGTTTAGTTTCAGCTTTATGAACGAATTATTGATGTCAAAATTTTTGGCTGCTGGTATAAGGAGACTTCCATTTGAGGAGCTAGCAGCAGCCTTTGTTTCGTAACAGCAGCACAGTGGGGTTCGACGCGAAACAGCATGAAGTCTTAACGAGTTCCAGCTTTATGTTTCACACGATGCAATGCCGACACTAAGGGATTGAACTTCAGTGCATATGGTTATGCGGATCCGGTTTCGCACCAAGACTACACGGCGATTGCGTTTGATAAATGTTGCCTCTCTAGTTTAGCTCTGTTTTCCTTCCCTATTCAATTACTTGTGTTTTGTCTTCCGTTCTGTTTGGTTGTGTGTACATTTATGTGCAGGTTCAAACGCCCCGAAATCACCGTTAAGCATTATGCAATGGCAATATCGCCGAGCTCGGTCAAGCAGCGAAAGTTCAACCTTCAGTTTTTAACACAAAAATGCAGCAGCAAGATGAAATCATTCGTGTTTTCAATCTAATTCTGTTTTTTTTATCCATTATTGTTTCTCTAATTTGTGTTATTATTTGTGACTGGTTTGTTATGCAGGTTTGAGGTTGAATCCGAGATTCAGATTCAAGTTTGGTAATTATTGCAATTTCATATCAAAGAGAGGGAAGCCGACCTCGTAGCATTCGAAAACACGACATCCTTTTGGTCTGTTCATCTTCTGTTCACAGCAGCAACAATATACATCGCCCTTCAACAAACAACTTCACCCAGCAAGCTCATACTCGTCTTCGTTCGAACTCAGTACTCGGTCATGAAGCATTTAATTTCAATGATAATCAAGTCAGGTCGTAGCAACACCATATCCTCACCTTTGTTTAAGATCTCCTTCCCGCTACACTCCGGTTCTGCCACAGACTTGACAACAATGGCATCATCAAATTATGATTCGCGGTCTACAGCTGAGCTCAACCTCTCATCTGCTCCCAGCTGAGCTCAGTCAAGACTAACCTCTCTTCATCGCCAACGTTGCGAAGTTGCGACAACTCCGGCAACGACTCCGTAAAGCATCAGGTTGGGCCAATCCCGTTTGTTTAAGTTATAATTAGGTTCAACCTGCAGGTTTGTTCTTGTTTTAAACAAAATTCTGATGCTGTTAGTGAGTATTTGTGTGATAGCGCAGCGTTGTAGACATTCCGGTTGATTTCTTAACGATCATATTTTTGTGTTACTGCATTACATTGATTAGATATTATTGGATTGGTTGTTGTGATATGCATACTGGTTTGTTGATTGGTTGTTATTAGATTGAATGAAAGGTATCATGTTGGTTCTCGGGTTCACTGTTTTTGAAACGTTTGATTTCGAGTTTCTAATGAGCTGAGAGTGCGGTTTCAATTTTCAAATGTTCTTTTTTAATCCAGCAGAATTATTTTCGCAGCTGTTAGTTGTTCGGTATAGTTATCTTCGGTTAAATACGCATATTTGGGTTTCATCACGCGTATTTGGATCTCATTGTTATATGGCAGTTCACTTTGTTGTGTATTTATTTTCGTTTGACGGTTGCTAGTTCATTTATGCGAATGGCTTTTAATGGGATCTACATGTTTACATCGCTTGAATCAATTTTGGGGAAGTATTTTATATGCTAGACTTGGTCGCGGTTTTGCGGGGTGGCCTATGGATAAGGTGCCGTTACGTTGTTTGTATGACAACCATCATAGCCTTTCGTTGAAGATAGATATGGCATTGGAGAATCTAGCTGATAAGAGGACATTCTGCTGCATTTTCCATAATCATTTTTAACTAATATTTTTCTTTGATGTGTGCAGATTAATTAGTTGAAGCATATTGGTTGATATGTTGGTAATCAATTGATTGATTTGAAGATTTATGTATAAAAATGTGAATAATGAATATTGAACTTAATTATTGTTTGTTTTTATATTAACCTTATCAAATTGGATATTGTTTTTTCGGAAATAATAAACTCTCGATTTATCGAGTCCTTTTCCACCCATGTAAGTCGAGTGTTTTCAAAGCCTCGCCATCGACCTTCGATCACCATACACAACATTTTAAAGCTTAATCCTGGGCTTCCTTACAGTGATACCTATTTGATCAATTATTTCTAGTTGGTCATTTAGAAGACTAGCCCACTTTGCTAGTGCACACGTTTAAAATTCAAATTCAAACTTTGACTCAATTCGAATACTTTTTCAAAGCAAATTAAATCTTTGGAATCTAGCATTTCTTGGATTTTTGGATGATCATTAGCGAGGTGTACACCTTAAATAATGTATTATTCAACTTTTCGTTTTAATACACTATTTTGGACAAAGGAATATTATAGGAATCAAGCATTCTGTGTGATATTTCTATCGTTCATTCAAATGTTCTCCAAATGAAAAAGGTGTCGTCGAGATCCAGCATTTCGATAATACCCCAATTAATTGGTTGTGAGGCCTACGTCTCATTTATCAAATAATTGTCATTTCTCTCATTTTCAAATCCAATCTCATGTCCTCACATCTCGTACCTCAAGCTATTTTCATACCTCATTTCACTCCAAATCTTTTTTCAAACATTTTCTCGATCAAACTTCGAAAGAAGGAGGTTCTTGGAGTCTAGCATTCCTTGAATTTTCGAGTGAATAATTCTCGAGGCACGCCCTTTGAGTTATTATTCATTCAATCTTTCGACCTTTTTAAATATCTTTTTTCGATTCACACTTCGAAAGAAGGAGGTTCTTGGAGTCTGGCATTCCTTGAATTTTCGAGTGAATAGCTCTCGAGGCACGCCCTTTGGGTTGTTATTCACTCAACCTTTCGACTTTTTCAAACTCAACCGTTCTCTATATTCTCCTGAGTCGAGTGCTCGTACGCATTCGCAACCCACATTTCGCACACACTCACAATTCCTCGTGGTTTCGATATTAGGAGCACCCTCAGGGACTAATATCGTTTATCACAACCTTAACCCTTGACACGTCGTCAAGCCGGTTCCATGTTCAATCAAATCTTCGACACGTCGTCGAACCAGTTCAAAACAATTCCCTTTTGGCCTCGCATGCCATTCTTCGATTCGATCCTTTCACAAACACATTTTTTAAACTTACGAAAGAGGGATATTCTTAGAATCTAGCATTCTTTGAATATTCGAACGAGTAGCTCTTGGGCGCGCCCCCGAGTTGTTATTAGTTCATTCTTTCGTTTTCAAAACATCCAATTCTTATCTCCAACTCATTCAACCCAATTTCCGAAAGAACTGAGTTCTTGGGATCTCGCATTCCTTGAATTCTTGAGTGACAAGCTCTTGAGGCACGCCCTTAGGTTGTTTGTCAGTCACTCTTTCGTCTCTCAACTCAACTTTACCCCTTGTCAAACCTCATGTTTTCGTGGTCGTCTCCACGAACTACGGACGCTCTGATTCTTTATTCATTCTTGAATACAAGATACGTAGGCACAAGATTGCGATGATCTTGGCGAGCACACTTCTATCCATCTTCCGTTTCCCCCCATCCTTTCCCGTAGTCGAACTACGACGCTCTGATTTCTCATTCTCGTCCGAATGAGCATACGTAGGCACAAGGGCCCCAATCCTTGGCGAGCACCCTATCCTCTAACCACCCATCTCTCCTTTGCGTCTTTAATCTTTTATCCTACCAATTCTACCTTTATCAACGAGAAGAAAGCAAGTAAACCTAAACAACACTCCCCACAATTACCTTAAGAGGTTCCCGTCGAGTACGACGGACGTGAGGGGTGCTAATACCTTCCCCTCACGTAACCGACTCCCGAACCCGGAACTTGGTTGCGACAGCCCTGTTCCTATCCCTTTCGTTTTCAAGAGGTTTTCTCGATATTTTCCTCTCCCGTTTATTTGGAAAAAATAAAGTTCGGTGGCGACTCTGTCGAACCGCATTTCCGCGCCTTTCGCGCGAGGGTCGTATTTTCGAATGTGATTTTTTCGAGGTGTGACAGGTGGCGACTCTGCTGGGGACGCATTGCTCCATGCAAAGAGAGAGTCGAGCCTATCTTTTGGTTTGTGAGGAGTGTTTGCTTTTTATTTGTTTTCTTTTTGTTTTTGTTCTCTTATAGATTTTATTTGTGCTTTGTCGCCTGTTGGTTACTGGGATGACATCATGAGTAAAGCTCTACACCCGAGCTTTGGTAAAAGCAGAGAGAACACGTAGTTTAGAATTGGTAGTCGAGTAGTGTTAGTCTCCGAGGACTCGCTCCTTGTGGGCCTAGCATGAAAGCTCCTCCAGAGGAGACCTATTCGTAGATCTTGTTGTAACACAGCTAGCCTGTTGCACGACTTGATTAATGAAGGGTCCGTGATTCTGGGAACCTTTTGTTAGCACCAGTTCCGATATTGGTGGTCGTGTAGTGTTAGTCTCCAAGGGCTCGCTCCTTGTGTGCCTAGCACGAGGACCCCGCTCAGGAGAGACCTTATCGTCATTATCGTCGTAATGCAGCCAGCCTGTTGCGTGACGCTGATACGACTAGTGTCCGTGATCCTGGGAACCAAACATAGAAACCATCCCGTGAGTGGGATTATGGGTAGAATGTTTAGACCTTCCCGTATAGGTTGTACCTGTCACTTTTCTTTGAGCAGGAATTATGGTTACTTATCTGTTACAGTTACCAGCTTCAGGAGTTGTTTGATTGTGATCTTGGGATCCTGGATCTTGTATCTTGCATTGCATCTTGCATATCATTTGCATTTCATATGTTGTGCATTTTGCATTTCCAGTCCTCCAACAGAATCTTATGTCTCCGTTCCTTCTTCTCCAGTAAATCAAGCTGATTCCTCGACACCAGTACGCAACTAGAGCCAATACCAGACGAATGATGGAGCAGATTCAACAGGAGCAAGTCGCCTTCAGGGAAGAGTTGGATTCCATGAAAGGAAAGATCGACCAGATCCTCGAAGCCATCCTCACAGCCAGGAGAGAAGAATAACAGCGTGAAGCCGCCGCTGTTGTCAATGGACAAGGGTCTACTGCCATCCCTTTGGTCCCTATCCCGAATTCTCAGGGAATGCCGTTGAACTTCAACAACGCAGTCGAGGGAAACACTTCTCATCCAATCCCAGCGCCTGGAGTTACCGTTGGAGTTATCCCGCAGGTCCAGCCTACTGCTGTGCAAATCCCAGCTCCCCATATCGAAGATACTCTGATGGATCAGTATGACGACGTTCAGAACTATCATGCTGCTATTCCCATCGCCAGTCCTGTTGCAGCTCAGGATTCAGAATCCATGAAGATGTGTCGAGATTTAGCCGAGAAACTCCGAGCCATGGAGGGGCACAATTCAAATTCTTTCAGTGCTTTGGAATTATGCTTGGTGCCTGATGTTGTCATTCCTCCAAAGTTCAAGGTGCCCAAATTTTCAAAGTACAAAGGTCTCAGTTGCCCAAACATCCATCTGAAGATGTACTGTCCCAAGATGGCTGCTTATGCCAGAGATGAAAAGCTCATGATCCATTGCTTCCAGGACAGCTTATCTGGGGCATCACTCGAATGGTATATGCAGCTGGAGCGTAATAGTGTGCGCACCTGGGCCGAGCTAGCCGATGCATTTGTCAAACAGTACAAATACAACACCGATCTTGCTCCTAACGTACTCAGCTTCAGAGTATGACTCAGAAGGACAATGAATCCTTCAAGGAGTACGCGCAACGATGGAGAGAGCTAGCTGCAAGGGTGCATCCACCTCTTGTTGACCGTGAATTGATTGACATCTTCATGGGTACCTTGCAAGGCCAGTACTACGAAAAGCTGATTGGTAGTGTCTCCGCTGGATTCTCTGACTTGGTGATCGTCGGTGAGAGAATTGAAGAAGGGCTGAAGAGTGGGAAGATCCCAGAAGGTTCTAACAGTCAGGCTAATGCCAAGAGGCCTTTTAATGGATACAAGAAGAAGGAGGGCGAAACAAATGCCATCTTCGTGCAGAAAGGGCAAGCTTCTCAACAAGCTCCTGCTCCTATGCCTTATCAAGTTCCCTACTATCAGTATCCATATGTTGCTGCTACGCAATATGCGCCAATGCCTTATCAGCCAGCTGTTCATGCAGCGCAAGCTCAGATGCCACGGCAACAGGCTCCTCAGCAACAAGCCTACAACCAACAAGGATATCAGTATCCTCCTCAGCAACAACAGATGCAAGCTACTCAGCAACGACAAGGTGCTCGCCCACAGCGTCCGCAGAGAACATGGAGGCCAGATAGAGTCTTTGATCGTCTACCAATGCCATATGCCAAAATCTTTGCCCAGTTGATGGAGAAGAAAGCTGTTGTTCCGAGAGACTTAGCTCCCCCAACTGTCATTCCTGCCGACTATGATGCAAATGCTCATTGTGAATTTCATAAGGGCGCTCCAGGTCACACCATTGAGGATTGCAGGGCTTTCAAGCACATAATTCAAGACATGATCGACAGGGATGCTATCAACTTCAATGGGAAGTCTCCAAACATCATCAACAATCCGATGCCACCAGTCAACTAACGCCAACATCAGATTGGTTCCAGTCAAGTTTGTTCCCCGAAGAAGGCAGTCATGTTGCCATTTCATTATTCGCAGTTTCTTATGTTTTGTCTTTATTTACTTAAGTACCGTATGCTTTGAACAATTGCCATTCGTATTTGGTTTTCATTAATGTATCGTTTATGCATGTTTTGAATTAGTTATGTCGTATTCACTCTCTTTTTTCATTTATCACCGACACATTTATTCACTCCACTCTATTCACTGTTGTTTAGCATGATTTGAGGGAGGATGATGAAAACGAGATACCCATAATTGCAAACGGTATGCTTTCAGATGTAATCTCGTCAATGATGTACAGGCATTGCTTCAATTCCCCAAACACCGAAGATATAAGGAGTTAATCCCTAGTAAACCACTTCGAGCTTAGAAGTAGCAGTTTCCTTCGGATATTCAAACCCTTACACTCAACCTGGGGCAGGGTAGTGTTCAGTTAATCCAATCCTGTATTCGAATCAATATCTAAAAGACGGTTGTTCATCAAAGACCCATGCTATGGCAGTCACAACAAAATCCAAAAAAATCAAAAGCCTGCTAAGTCAAACACCTTAGAGGGGACTTAGGCAAAATCAAGGCAATCCCGATGGATTGGACAAACGAAGTCAATCCATGCAAAAGTTAGGGATCAAAACAAAAGCAAAAGAGGACCCCGAAATCCTCAACAAAAACAAAATAGGATTCAGTGGCCACCCAGATCAAAGGGGCACTAACATCCATCAAAAACCAAAATAAGGTGACTGCCACGTCGAGCAAATCGTGAACCTTCAAAGCTTACACCGTCAAGTCAAGTGTAGGATTAACTGAGCGTAGGACTGGAGATCATTAAGAAGAAGGGGTGGGTACAAATCATACTTTGAGCCCAATATCCTTTGTTTCATAACCGTGAACCAGACCACGTTACAACCCTCGAAAGACCTAATTGAGGCGAGGTTTCTTCTGAAAGCATGCTATCGCAAGGTTGCGTAACCTGACTCCTCACATGATTTCTAATCATCAGCATTGGTGTCATTTCTCTTGATATATCTTTCACACCAATCAAAACAGCACAACGTCTGGGCTAGCAGTCCATTCGTCTCACTACCATGACACTCTCAATAAATAATACTTTTTCAAACTTGCATCGAACTTTGCATTAATTATTACCATTTATGAATGTACAATTTTAACTGCAAAACAGTGCAAGGTATCCAAAGATATTTCAGCAAAGGACAATCAAAGAAGAGCTTGACTTTCAGTGGCGCACACGAAGCAAGACTACATTGGAACCCACAGGCTGGGGCAAATCACTCAACAGCTCGAGCAAGGGCAGGTTATCCGAGTTCAGCTTCCATATGTCAGAACTGGTTAATCTGGGACAGGCCACTACCACGTTCAGACTGGGGCAAGACCAGGTCGTCCTGACCATCAAGCAAAGTTGCAATTCTCTCTGATGCAAATTCACAGTCGACCAAATATCCCCGACTTGAGGCATCAAGGACATCTTCCGCTTCAATCATGGCATCTTCAACGAACTGCGTGTCGAGGAAGTCAATCCCTCCCACCACCCGAAGTCCAATCCGCATTGGCAACTACCAAAAGTCCACCATGCTGGCCTCTCCACCTTGCGTTTCCAATTACCCGTCTGCATCATGTGCATCATACGCATCGCATTCGATATCATAAGTGTCTTGCATCATACTCCAATCATACCATACTTCCCTAGCTCTTGCATCTCCGCGCATCAGCATTTGCATTTGCATGTCCACTCATATAGAATATCATTTATCATCCAACATTCATATATGCAAGTCAAGGTTCAGGATCAATCCCAAAGATTTCCAAGACCATCGACAACCCAGTCAGGGGCATCTTCCACAAGACGGTGGGTTTATCCCATGATTTTCAAGAGGTTCAAAGCAATCATCAACCCGGTCAGGGGCAATCTTCTGCAATTGTGGGTTTCTCCCATAAAATTTGAAGTTATTCAAAGCAAGATTCAGCCCAGTCAGGGGCATCTTTCTCAAGACCATGGGCGTCTCCCATGACGTATTTCAACCTTGCGGCTGATCAGATATGCAAGTCAACATTCAGCCCAGCCAGGGGCATAGCATTCAAGACCGTGGGCGTTCTCCACGAGGTTGTTCGACCCTTTGTTGGGCAAATTCAAGAAGTTTAATGCAAGAACCAGCCCGAGCAGGGGCATCTTCGGCAAAACCGTGAGCGTCCCTCACGAAGTGGTTCAACCTTTTGTTGACCAAAACAAGACATCAAGACAAATTCAGCCCAGTCAGGGGCATCCTCTTCAGAACTCATGGGCGTAACCATGAAATCATTTCAGCAAATTATGATTTCCAAGCAAAGATGGTGGGCGTACCCCGTCAACTCATTTCAAATTCAATCTTCCTCTCAGGGATTCCCCAATGAGTTGTACCCAGCAAGCGTGACCGTTGTCAATTGCCTTACTATCATCCTTTTGGTGATAGTCGAACTTCGTCAGTTCAACTTAGCCTGCATCCTTTTGGTGTTGGTAGACTTCAGATTTGTGTGGTCTTATCATCCTTTTGATGATAGCAACCTGTGTGTTGTGTTTCGCTCTACCATCCTTTTGGTGGTAGGTCTGATACTTCGTCGGTATCAGATTGCGCGATATTTTATTTGTGTTTTCGCTCTACCATCCTTTTGGTGGTAGGTCTGGTACTTCGTCGGTATCAGATTGTGCGATATTTTATTTGTGTTTCCGCTCTACCATCCTTTTGGTGGTAGGTCTGGCACTTCGTCGGTATCAGATTGTGCGGTATTTTATTTATGTTTCCGCTCTACCATCCTTTTGGTGGTAGGTCTGGTACTTCGTCGGTATCAGATTGTGCGATATTTTATTTGTGTTTTCGCTCTACCATCCTTTTGGTGGTAGGTCTGGTACTTCGTCGGTATCAGATTGCGCGTTATTTTATTTGTGTTTCCGCTCTACCATCCTTTTGGTGGTAGGTCTGGTACTTCGTCGGTATCAGATTGCGCGTTATTTTATTTGTGTTTCCGCTCTACCATCCTTTTGGTGGTAGGTCTGGTACTTCGTCGGTATCAGATTGCGCGTTATTTTATTTGTGTTTTCGCTCTACCATCCTTTTGGTGGTAGGTCTGGTACTTCGTCGGTATCAGATTGCGCGTTATTTTATTTATGTTTCCGCTCTACCATCCTTTTGGTGGTAGGTCTGGTACTTCGTCGGTATCAGATTGCGCGTTATTTTATTTGTGTTTTCGCTCTACCATCCTTTTGGTGGTAGGTCTGGTACTTCGTCGGTATCAGATTGTGCGATATTTTATTTGTGTTTCCGCTCTACCATCCTTTTGGTGGTAGGTCTGGCACTTCGTCGGTATCAGATTGTGCGGTATTTTATTTATGTTTCCGCTCTACCATCCTTTTGGTGGTAGGTCTGGCACTTCGTCGGTATCAGATTGTGCGGTATTTTATTTGTGTTTTCGCTCTACCATCCTTTTGGTGGTAGGTCTGGTACTTCGTCGGTATCAGATTGCGCGTTATTTTATTTGTGTTTCCGCTCTACCATCCTTTTGGTGGTAGGTCTGGCACTTCGTCGGTATCAGATTGTGCGGTATTTTATTTGTGTTTTCGCTCTACCATCCTTTTGGTGGTAGGTCTGGTACTTCGTCGGTATCAGATTGCGCGTTATTTTATTTGTGTTTCCGCTCTACCATCCTTTTGGTGGTAGGTCTGGTACTTCGTCGGTATCAGATTGCGCGTTATTTTATTTATGTTTCCGCTCTACCATCCTTTTGGTGGTAGGTCTGGTACTTCGTCGGTATCAGATTGCGCGTTATTTTATTTGTGTTTTCGCTCTACCATCCTTTTGGTGGTAGGTCTGGTACTTCGTCGGTATCAGATTGTGCGATATTTTATTTGTGTTTCCGCTCTACCATCCTTTTGGTGGTAGGTCTGGCACTTCGTCGGTATCAGATTGTGCGGTATTTTATTTATGTTTCCGCTCTACCATCCTTTTGGTGGTAGGTCTGGCACTTCGTCGGTATCAGATTGTGCGGTATTTTATTTGTGTTTTCGCTCTACCATCCTTTTGGTGGTAGGTCTGGTACTTCGTCGATATCAAATTTCGCGTTATTTTATTTGTGTTTCCGCTCTACCATCCTTTTGGTGGTAGGTCTGGTACTTCGTCGGTATCAGATTGCGCGTTATTTTATTTGTGTTTCCGCTCTACCATCCTTTTGGTGGTAGGTCAGGCACTTCGTCGGTATCAGATTGTGCGGTATTTTATTTGTGTTTCCGCTCTACCATCCTTTTGGTGGTAGGTCTGGCACTTCGTCGGTATCAGATTGTGCGGTATTTTATTTGTGTTTTCGCTCTACCATCCTTTTGGTGTTAGGTCTGGTATTTCGTCGATATCAGATTGTGCGATGTTTTGGGGGTGAGTTTCTCTCCCTCATCCTTTTGGTGGTGGGTCTATCATGGTCATTAATGATAGGCTGTGTGATATGTGTTTGTGTTTGCTCTGCCGTCCTTTTGGTGGTAGTAGCCGTGTGTGTTTCATACCATCACCCTTTTGGTGATGGCGACCTTTTTTCCAGTTGCTTACAGTTTGCTCAGAGGTTTACATCATCCAGCATTTTCAATTCTCAAGCATCTCTTTTTTTCTTTCGGACAAATTCAGGGTCTTCTTCATATCTAATTGACTTCTACCTCAGGAATATGAATGCTAATGCAGTTCATTTTCCTATGTTTAAGCCGATTAGATAGGGGCATCTGTCATACCCTAAATTTGTCCTACCCTTTTTGTAAATATTTTCGTATTTATGGTTTCATGCCATTTAGACGCGTGTCTACTCGCAATTGGTTGATTTTTCAGAACTTTATCTTTTTGACCAATTAAAAGGTGACACGTGGCTTAATACAAATTCTCTGTGAATATTATTTTATTTTAATTTCTCAACTTTTCTCTTCCTTTTAAAATATTTCTAGTAATAATAATATTTTGTATATATATATATATATATATATATATATATATATATATATATATATATATATATATATATATATATATATATATATATATATATATATATATATATATATATATATATATATATATATATATATATATATATATATATATATATATATATATATATATGATTATTTATGTTAATAATATTAATTAAGTTTATATCAATTTATTTGTATAATATTAGTTTTCTTATAGTTTTATCAATTTGCTTGTTATAATTAATAGTTAGTATTGTTAATATTAATTAGTAGTTAATATGTTTAATTAATTAAAAACAAAGAAAAAAATATTGGAAATAATGTCTGGATTTACATAAGGCCCACGATGGGAGGCCCGTTTGGTTTGGCTTTAAAAGAAGCTGAAGGAAAACCTAGGGAAGATACTGTTCATGACCCTCAAACAAGAGCCAAATCCGGCCGCCACCCCCAAACCCTAAAAACTTCAAAACGGCGCCGCCGCCCCCCTCAAACCCTAACATTGGCCGTCGTTCTTTCACAAAACCATCAACCTCAACACTATCCTTCTTCATCGCATCCATTTCCTCTCCCATTTTTTTCAGACCAAACTTTAAGCCGCCGCGATACTCCCTCCAACGGAAATCCTCAATTTCTTCTTCTTTTCTTCATGATCCACCATTGATATTGCCTCTCTCCCTCCGCCATTGTTCACCCTTCGAAGACCGTCACCGTCTTCCATCAACTCAGCAAGGTGGACTCAGAGGCGCCGTTTTGAACAACATCAACAATAATGCCTCGCTGTTTTCGTCGCTTGGAGGTTCTGATCACGAGCCATGGTGCACGACTGTGAAGGCGAAATCTATTCTGGTGTTAACAGTATAACGGTATATTCGACACTAAGGTAACAACAGGTTGTTTATTGGTTCGATTTCGTCGCAAGATGTTTGTTCCTTGCTGCTTGTGTTGGTACCTGGACGAGTTGTTTGACTTGGTAAAATTTTCATAGTTGCGTTTGGTTGTGTTTTCTCGAATATGCTCTTAAGCCTGGAATATTCATGAACTATTTCTCTTATTCAGATTTAGAGTTAATTTTTCTAACCACTGGTTTGCAGATGTTAGTATGGTGGTGTTAAATCTCATTTCCATGACCTCTGTTTTTGTGATAAGTCTGTTTCAACAGGTTTTGTTTAGTTTCAGCTTTATGAACGAATTATTGATGTCAAAATTTTTGGCTGCTGGTATAAGGAGACTTCCATTTGAGGAGCTAGCAGCAGCCTTTGTTTCGTAACAGCAGCACAGTGGGGTTCGACGCGAAACCGCATGAAGTCTTAACGAGTTCCAGCTTTATGTTTCACACGATGCAATGCCGACACTAAGGGATTGAACTTCAGTGCATATGGTTGTGCGGATCCGGTTTCGCACCAAGACTACACGGCGATTGCGTTTGATAAATGTTGCCTCTCTAGTTTAGCTCTGTTTTCCTTCCCTATTCAATTACTTGTGTTTTGTCTTCCGTTCTGTTTGGTTGTGTGTACATTTATGTGCAGGTTCAAACGCCCCGAAATCACCGTTAAGCATTATGCAATGGCAATATCGCCGAGCTCGGTCAAGCAGCGAAAGTTCAACCTTCAGTTTTTAACACAAAAATGCAGCAGCAAGATGAAATCATTCGTGTTTTCAATCTAATTCTGTTTTTTTTATCCATTATTGTTTCTCTAAGGGCTTGTGTTATTATTTGTGACTGGTTTGTTATGCAGGTTTGAGGTTGAATCCGAGATTCAGATTCAAGTTTGGTAATTATTGCAGTTTCATATCAAAGAGAGGGAAGCCGGCCTCGTAGCATTCGAAAACACGACATCCTTTTGGTCTGTTCATCTTCTGTTCATAGCAGCAACAATATACATCGCCCTTCAACAAACAACTTCACCCAGCAAGCTCATACTCGTCTTCGTTCGAACTCAGTACTCGGTCATGAAGCATTTAATTTCAATGATAATCAAGTCAGGTCGTAGCAACACCATATCCTCACCTTTGTTTAAGATCTCCTTCCCGCTACACTCCGGTTCTGCCACAAACTTGACAACAATGGCATCATCAAATTATGATTCGCGGTCTACAGCTGAGCTCAACCTCTCATCTGCTCCCAGCTAGGATGCGACATCCTCGGCTTGTAGTGATGTAACAACCACGACAAAACAGAGTGATACACTCGAGAAGGTAACAGAAATGAGCCACCTCGATGATATTACGTAGTCTAAATCTTCATCAACAATAGAGCAGTTTGTGGCAGCAAGCACCCATGTCTCAGTCAAGACTAACCTCTCTTCATCGCCAACGTTGCGGAGTTGCGACAACTCCGGCAACGACTCCGTAAAGCATCAGGTTGGGCCAATCCCGTTTGTTTAAGTTATAATTAGGTTCAACCTGCAGGTTTGTTCTTGTTTTAAACAAAATTCTGATGCTGTTAGTGAGTATTTGTGTGATAGCGCAGCGTTGTAGACATTTCGGTTGATTTCTTAACGATCATATTTTTGTGTTACTGCATTACATTGATTAGATATTATTGGATTGGTTGTTGTGATATGCATACTGGTTTGTTGATTGGTTGTTATTAGATTGAATGAAAGGTATCATGTTGGTTCTCGGGTTCACTGTTTTTGAAACGTTTGATTTCGAGTTTCTAATGAGCTGAGAGTGCGGTTTCAATTTTCAAATGTTCTTTTTTAATCCAGCAGAATTATTTTCGCAGCTGTTAGTTGTTCGGTATAGTTATCTTCGCTTAAATACGCATATTTGGGTTTCATCACGCGTATTTGGATCTCATTGTTATATGGCAGTTCACTTTGTTGTGTATTTATTTTCGTTTGACGGTTGCTAGTTCATTTATGCGAATGGCTTTTAATGGGATCTACATGTTTACATCGCTTGAATCAATTTTGGGGAAGTATTTTATATGCTAGACTTGGTCGCGGTTTTGCGGGGTGGCCTATGGATAAGGTGTCGTTACGTTGTTTGTATGACAACCATCATAGCCTTTCGTTGAAGATAGATATGGCATTGGAGAATCTAGCTGATAAGAGGACATTCTGCTGCATTTTCCATAATCATTTTTAACTAATATTTTTCTTTGATGTGTGCAGATTAATTAGTTGAAGCATATTGGTTGATATGTTGGTAATCAATTGATTGATTTGAAGATTTATGTATAAAAATGTGAATAATGAATATTGAACTTAATTATTGTTTGTTTTTATATTAACCTTATCAAATTGGATATTGTTTTTTCGGAAATAATAAACTCTCGATTTATCGAGTCCTTTTCCACCCATGTAAGTCGAGTGTTTTCAAAGCCTCGCCATCGACCTTCGATCACCATACACAACATTTTAAAGCTTAATCCTGGGCTTCCTTACAGTGATACCTATTTGATCAATTATTTCTAGTTGGTCATTTAGAAGACTAGCCCACTTTGCTAGTGCACACGTTTAAAATTCAAATTCAAACTTTGACTCAATTCGAATACTTTTTCAAAGCAAATTAAATCTTTGGAATCTAGCATTTATTGGATTTTTGGATGATCATTAGCGAGGTGTACACCTTAAATAATGTATTATTCAACTTTTCGTTTTAATACACTATTTTGGACAAAGGAATATTATAGGAATCAAGCATTCTGTGTGATATTTCTATCGTTCATTCAAATGTTCTCCAAATGAAAAAGGTGTCGTCGAGATCCAGCATTTCGATAATACCCCAATTAATTGGTTGTGAGGCCTACGTCTCATTTATCAAATAATTGTCATTTCTCTCATTTTCAAATCCAATCTCATGTCCTCACATCTCGTACCTCAAGCTATTTTCATACCTCATTTCACTCCAAATCTTTTTTCAAACATTTTCTCGATCAAACTTCGAAAGAAGGAGGTTCTTGGAGTCTAGCATTCCTTGAATTTTCGAGTGAATAATTCTCGAGGCACGCCCTTTGAGTTATTATTCATTCAATCTTTCGACCTTTTTAAATATCTTTTTTCGATTCACACTTCGAAAGAAGGAGGTTCTTGGAGTCTGGCATTCCTTGAATTTTCGAGTGAATAGCTCTCGAGGCACGCCCTTTGGGTTGTTATTCACTCAACCTTTCGACTTTTTCAAACTCAACCGTTCTCTATATTCTCCTGAGTCGAGTGCTCGTACGCATTCACAACCCACATTTCGCACACACTCACAATTCCTCGTGGTTTCGATATTAGGAGCACCCTCAGGGACTAATATCGTTTCTCACAACCTTAACCCTTGACACGTCGTCAAGCCGGTTCCATCTTCAATCAAATCTTCGACACGTCGTCGAACCAGTTCAAAACAATTCCCTTTTGGCCTCGCATGCCATTCTTCGATTCGATCCTTTCACAAACACATTTTTTAAACTTACGAAAGAGGGATATTCTTAGAATCTAGCATTCTTTGAATATTCGAACGAGTAGCTCTTGGGCGCGCCCCCGAGTTGTTATTAGTTCATTCTTTCGTTTTCAAAACATCCAATTCTTATCTCCAACTCATTCAACCCAATTTCCGAAAGAACTGAGTTCTTGGGATCTCGCATTCCTTGAATTCTTGAGTGACAAGCTCTTGAGGCATGCCCTTAGGTTGTTTGTCAGTCACTCTTTCGTCTCTCAACTCAACTTTACCCCTTGTCAAACCTCATGTTTTCGTGGTCGTCTCCACGAACTACGGACGCTCTGATTCTTTATTCATTCTTGAATACAAGATACGTAGGCACAAGATTGCGATGATCTTGGCGAGCACACTTCTATCCATCTTCCGTTTCCCCCCATCCTTTCCCGTAGTCGAACTACGACGCTCTGATTTCTCATTCTCGTCCGAATGAGCATACGTAGGCACAAGGGCCCCAATCCTTGGCGAGCACCCTATCCTCTAACCACCCATCTCTCCTTTGCGTCTTTAATCTTTTATCCTACCAATTCTACCTTTATCAACGAGAAGAAAGCAAGTAAACCTAAACAACACTCCCCACAATTACCTTAAGAGGTTCCCGTCGAGTACGACGGACGTGAGGGGTGCTAATACCTTCCCCTCACGTAACCGACTCCCGAACCCGGAACTTGGTTGCGACAGCCCTGTTCCTATCCCTTTCGTTTTCAAGAGGTTTTCTCGATATTTTCCTCTCCCGTTTATTTGGAAAAAATAAAGTTCGGTGGCGACTCTGTCGAACCGCATTTCCGCGCCTTTCGCGCGAGGGTCGTATTTTCGAATGTGATTTTTTCGAGGTGTGACAGGTGGCGACTCTACTGGGGACGCATTGCTCCATGCAAAGAGAGAGTCGAGCCTATCTTTTGGTTTGTGAGGAGTGTTTGCTTTTTATTTGTTTTCTTTTTGTTTTTGTTCTCTTATAGATTTTATTTGTGCTTTGTCGCCTGTTGGTTACTGGGATGACATCATGAGTAAAGCTCTACACCCGAGCTTTGGTAAAAGCAGAGAGAACACGTAGTTTAGAATTGGTAGTCGAGTAGTGTTAGTCTCCGAGGACTCGCTCCTTGTGGGCCTAGCATGAAAGCTCCTCCAGAGGAGACCTATTCGTAGATCTTGTTGTAACACAGCTAGCCTGTTGCACGACTTGATTAATGAAGGGTCCGTGATTCTGGGAACCTTTTGTTAGCACCAGTTCCGATATTGGTGGTCGTGTAGTGTTAGTCTCCAAGGGCTCGCTCCTTGTGTGCCTAGCACGAGGACCCCGCTCAGGAGAGACCTTATCGTCATTATCGTCGTAATGCAGCCAGCCTGTTGCGTGACGCTGATACGACTAGTGTCCGTGATCCTGGGAACCAAACATAGAAACCATCCCGTGAGTGGGATTATGGGTAGAATGTTTAGACCGTCCCGTATAGGTTGTACCTGTCACTTTTCTTTGAGCAGGAATTATGGTTACTTATCTGTTACAGTTACCAGCTTCAGGAGTTGTTTGATTGTGATCTTGGGATCCTGGATCTTGTATCTTGCATTGCATCTTGCATATCATTTGCATTTCATATGTTGTGCATTTTGCATTTCCAGTCCTCCAACAGAATCTTATGTCTCCGTTCCTTCTTCTCCAGTAAATCAAGCTGATTCCTCGACACCAGTACGCAACTAGAGCCAATACCAGACGAATGATGGAGCAGATTCAACAGGAGCAAGTCGCCTTCAGGGAAGAGTTGGATTCCATGAAAGGAAAGATCGACCAGATCCTCGAAGCCATCCTCACAGCCAGGAGAGAAGAAGAACAGCGTGAAGCCGCCGCTGTTGTCAATGGACAAGGGTCTACTGCCATCCCTTTGGTCCCTATCCCGAATTCTCAGGGAATGCCGTTGAACTTCAACAACGCAGTCGAGGGAAACACTTCTCATCCAATCCCAGCGCCTGGAGTTACCGTTGGAGTTATCCCGCAGGTCCAGCCTACTGCTGTGCAAATCCCAGCTCCCCATATCGAAGATACTCTGATGGATCAGTATGACGACGTTCAGAACTATCATGCTGCTATTCCCATCGCCAGTCCTGTTGCAGCTCAGGATTCAGAAGCCATGAAGATGTGTCGAGATTTAGCCGAGAAACTCCGAGCCATGGAGGGGCACAATTCAAATTCTTTCAGTGCTTTGGAATTATGCTTGGTGCCTGATGTTGTCATTCCTCCAAAGTTCAAGGTGCCCGAATTTTCAAAGTACAAAGGTCTCAGTTGCCCAAACATCCATCTGAAGATGTACTGTCGCAAGATGGCTGCTTATGCCAGAGATGAAAAGCTCATGATCCATTGCTTCCAGGACAGCTTATCTGGGGCATCACTCGAATGGTATATGCAGCTGGAGCGTAATAGTGTGCGCACCTGGGCCGAGCTAGCCGATGCATTTGTCAAACAGTACAAATACAACACCGATCTTGCTCCTAACCGTACTCAGCTTCAGAGTATGACTCAGAAGGACAATGAATCCTTCAAGGAGTACGCGCAACGATGGAGAGAGCTAGCTGCAAGGGTGCATCCACCTCTTGTTGACCGTGAATTGATTGACATCTTCATGGGTACCTTGCAAGGCCAGTACTACGAAAAGCTGATTGGTAGTGTCTCCGCTGGATTCTCTGACTTGGTGATCGTCGGTGAGAGAATTGAAGAAGGGCTGAAGAGTGGGAAGATCCCAGAAGGTTCTAACAGTCAGGCTAATGCCAAGAGGCCTTTTAATGGATACAAGAAGAAGGAGGGCGAAACAAATGCCATCTTCGTGCAGAAAGGGCAAGCTTCTCAACAAGCTCCTGCTCCTATGCCTTATCAAGTTCCCTACTATCAGTATCCATATGTTGCTGCTACGCAATATGCGCCAATGCCTTATCAGCCAGCTGTTCATGCAGCGCAAGCTCAGATGCCACGGCAACAGGCTCCTCAGCAACAAGCCTACAACCAACAAGGATATCAGTATCCTCCTCAGCAACAACAGATGCAAGCTACTCAGCAACGACAAGGTGCTCGCCCACAGCGTCCGCAGAGAACATGGAGGCCAGATAGAGTCTTTGATCGTCTACCAATGCCATATGCCAAAATCTTTGCCCAGTTGATGGAGAAGAAAGCTGTTGTTCCGAGAGACTTAGCTCCCCCAACTGTCATTCCTGCCGACTATGATGCAAATGCTCATTGTGAATTTCATAAGGGCGCTCCAGGTCACACCATTGAGGATTGCAGGGCTTTCAAGCACATAATTCAAGACATGATCGACAGGGATGCTATCAACTTCAATGGGAAGTCTCCAAACATCATCAACAATCCGATGCCACCAGTCAACTAACGCCAACATCAGATTGGTTCCAGTCAAGTTTGTTCCCCGAAGAAGGCAGTCATGTTGCCATTTCATTATTCGCAGTTTCTTATGTTTTGTCTTTATTTACTTAAGTACCGTATGCTTTGAACAATTGCCATTCGTATTTGGTTTTCATTAATGTATCGTTTATGCATGTTTTGAATTAGTTATGTCGTATTCACTCTCTTTTTTCATTTATCACCGACACATTTATTCACTCCACTCTATTCACTGTTGTTTAGCATGATTTGAGGGAGGATGATGAAAACGAGATACCCATAATTGCAAACGGTATGCTTTCAGATGTAATCTCGTCAATGATGTACAGGCATTGCTTCAATTCCCCAAACACCGAAGATATAAGGAGTTAATCCCTAGTAAACCACTTCGAGCTTAGAAGTAGCAGTTTCCTTCGGATATTCAAACCCTTACACTCAACCTGGGGCAGGGTAGTGTTCAGTTAATCCAATCCTGTATTCGAATCAATATCTAAAAGACGGTTGTTCATCAAAGACCCATGCTATGGCAGTCACAACAAAATCCAAAAAAATCAAAAGCCTGCTAAGTCAAACACCTTAGAGGGGACTTAGGCAAAATCAAGGCAATCCCGATGGATTGGACAAACGAAGTCAATCCATGCAAAAGTTAGGGATCAAAACAAAAGCAAAAGAGGACCCCGAAATCCTCAACAAAAACAAAATAGGATTCAGTGGCCACCCAGATCAAAGGGGCACTAACATCCATCAAAAACCAAAATAAGGTGACTGCCACGTCGAGCAAATCGTGAACCTTCAAAGCTTACACCGTCAAGTCAAGTGTAGGATTAACTGAGCGTAGGACTGGAGATCATTAAGAAGAAGGGGTGGGTACAAATCATACTTTGAGCCCAATATCCTTTGTTTCATAACCGTGAACCAGACCACGTTACAACCCTCGAAAGACCTAATTGAGGCGAGGTTTCTTCTGAAAGCATGCTATCGCAAGGTTGCGTAACCTGACTCCTCACATGATTTCTAATCATCAGCATTGGTGTCATTTCTCTTGATATATCTTTCACACCAATCAAAACAGCACAACGTCTGGGCTAGCAGTCCATTCGTCTCACTACCATGACACTCTCAATAAATAATACTTTTTCAAACTTGCATCGAACTTTGCATTAATTATTACCATTTATGAATGTACAATTTTAACTGCAAAACAGTGCAAGGTATCCAAAGATATTTCAGCAAAGGACAATCAAAGAAGAGCTTGACTTTCAGTGGCGCACACGAAGCAAGACTACATTGGAACCCACAGGCTGGGGCAAATCACTCAACAGCTCGAGCAAGGGCAGGTTATCCGAGTTCAGCTTCCATATGTCAGAACTGGTTAATCTGGGACAGGCCACTACCACGTTCAGACTGGGGCAAGACCAGGTCGTCCTGACCATCAAGCAAAGTTGCAATTCTCTCTGATGCAAATTCACAGTCGACCAAATATCCCCGACTTGAGGCATCAAGGACATCTTCCGCTTCAATCATGGCATCTTCAACAAACAGCGTGTCGAGGAAGTCAATCCCTCCCACCACCCGAAGTCCAATCCGCATTGGCAACTACCAAAAGTCCACCATGCTGGCCTCTCCACCTTGCGTTTCCAATTACCCGTCTGCATCATGTGCATCATACGCATCGCATTCGATATCATAAGTGTCTTGCATCATACTCCAATCATACCATACTTCCCTAGCTCTTGCATCTCCGCGCATCAGCATTTGCATTTGCATGTCCACTCATATAGAATATCATTTATCATCCAACATTCATATATGCAAGTCAAGGTTCAGGATCAATCCCAAAGATTTCCAAGACCATCGACAACCCAGTCAGGGGCATCTTCCACAAGACGGTGGGTTTATCCCATGATTTTCAAGAGGTTCAAAGCAATCATCAACCCGGTCAGGGGCAATCTTCTGCAATTGTGGGTTTCTCCCATAAAATTTGAAGTTATTCAAAGCAAGATTCAGCCCAGTCAGGGGCATCTTTCTCAAGACCATGGGCGTCTCCCATGACGTATTTCAACCTTGCGGCTGATCAGATATGCAAGTCAACATTCAGCCCAGCCAGGGGCATAGCATTCAAGACCGTGGGCGTTCTCCACGAGGTTGTTCGACCCTTTGTTGGGCAAATTCAAGAAGTTTAATGCAAGAACCAGCCCGAGCAGGGGCATCTTCGGCAAAACCGTGAGCGTCCCTCACGAAGTGGTTCAACCTTTTGTTGACCAAAACAAGACATCAAGACAAATTCAGCCCAGTCAGGGGCATCCTCTTCAGAACTCATGGGCGTAACCATGAAATCATTTCAGCAAATTATGATTTCCAAGCAAAGATGGTGGGCGTACCCCGTCAACTCATTTCAAATTCAATCTTCCTCTCAGGGATTCCCCAATGAGTTGTACCCAGCAAGCGTGACCGTTGTCAATTGCCTTACTATCATCCTTTTGGTGATAGTCGAACTTCGTCAGTTCAACTTAGCCTGCATCCTTTTGGTGTTGGTAGACTTCAGATTTGTGTGGTCTTATCATCCTTTTGATGATAGCAACACGTCGTCAAGCCGGTTCCATCTTCAATCAAATCTTCGACACGTCGTCGAACCAGTTCAAAACAATTCCCTTTTGGCCTCGCATGCCATTCTTCGATTCGATCCTTTCACAAACACATTTTTTAAACTTACGAAAGAGGGATATTCTTAGAATCTAGCATTCTTTGAATATTCGAACGAGTAGCTCTTGGGCGCGCCCCCGAGTTGTTATTAGTTCATTCTTTCGTTTTCAAAACATCCAATTCTTATCTCCAACTCATTCAACCCAATTTCCGAAAGAACTGAGTTCTTGGGATCTCGCATTCCTTGAATTATTGAGTGACAAGCTCTTGAGGCACGCCCTTAGGTTGTTTGTCAGTCACTCTTTCGTCTCTCAACTCAACTTTACCCCTTGTCAAACCTCATGTTTTCGTGGTCGTCTCCACGAACTACGGACGCTCTGATTCTTTATTCATTCTTGAATACAAGATACGTAGGCACAAGATTGCGATGATCTTGGCGAGCACACTTCTATCCATCTTCCGTTTCCCCCCATCCTTTCCCGTAGTCGAACTACGACGCTCTGATTTCTCATTCTCGTCCGAATGAGCATACGTAGGCACAAGGGCCCCAATCCTTGGCGAGCACCCTATCCTCTAACCACCCATCTCTCCTTTGCGTCTTTAATCTTTTATCCTACCAATTCTACCTTTATCAACGAGAAGAAAGCAAGTAAACCTAAACAACACTCCCCACAATTACCTTAAGAGGTTCCCGTCGAGTACGACGGACGTGAGGGGTGCTAATACCTTCCCCTCACGTAACCGACTCCCGAACCCGGAACTTGGTTGCGACAGCCCTGTTCCTATCCCTTTCGTTTTCAAGAGGTTTTCTCGATATTTTCCTCTCCCGTTTATTCGGAAAAAATAAAATTCGGTGGCGACTCTGTCGAACCGCATTTCCGCGCCTTTCGCGCGAGGGTCGTATTTTCGAATGTGATTTTTTCGAGGTGCGACAGCATCGCATTCCGTCCAAAGGAAAAACCTACACGTGACTTAACACTTGTGTGTAGTGCGCATCATTTGCATCATACTCCCACTTGATCCTTGATCCCATTCAAGTTGATCTTTCTAAGTTAGATCCTACCCCATAGGAAGGACCGTTATCTTTTACAACTTAGATATAAACAACTCAACAACAAATATTCAAACACAATAGAGAAATAGACGTTAATCATCTTAAGCGAGATAGAATCTCCACCCCACATCAATACAATCAATATGTAGTGACTTTGCCTTAAGAGAGATAGAGGCGTACTCGTCGATCAATATCCGAGTACTTGAGCCCTTCTCTTAAGACGATGCAAAGACTATTTTCCTACAATTTGTGGCGGTTAAATCTCCCTTAAAATGATGACTCATATTTTCTCCTAAACTCAATCAATCAACTACCCTTATCCTGTAGGAACTTTGACCACAGTCAAAGAACTCCTAAAACCCTTTAGGGGAACTACAAATACTCTGATTGCACTCCCGTAAGGATATGTAGGCATAAGATGTGATATCTTATCGAGTATACTTAGAAATAAACCCCTAGGTCTTTCAACCTTAAGCAGATAAACCTTAGCAAATAAACAAACATAAAACAAGAGGTTCCTGTAGAGTACTGCAGAAACTTAGGATGCTAGCACCTTCCCTAAGTTTAACCAACCCCCGAACCTAAAACTCTCTAGCTTGCATTTGCATTGCATTGTGGGAATTTCGATCTTTATCCCTTCCTTTGAACAAATCAAAGTTCGGTTGCAAATGAATAAGATTCAAACTAATCAATAGTTTGGTATCCAAATTTCACCGCGACAACTTTTATCAAACTTAAAAACCGACTTTTGTTCCGATTTTATTATTGCAAACCTTTGTCACAAAATTGATACCATTCTAAAAACCCTCTATTCTTAAGTTACTAAACTGTTGAATGGCACGCATATATTCACTTCAATCTCTGTGGATACGATAAAACACTACCGCAAATACTTTCTAACAAAATGGCGCCGTTGCCGGGGATTGTTAGTTGAATATTGCAAGCATTGCAATAGTTTAGTGATATTAAGATTTTTGTATTGTGAATCTCTTATCTTTGTAATTCTTTGGGATTTTTAATTTGTTTAGTTTGTGTGCAGAATTCGTTTATGCATGGACAGGTTTGGCCGGAAAACCTTCTTTTTGATCCAGAAATTGAGAGAATCGCACGGCGTACCAATAGTCGCACTAGGCGAAGACGGCAACAAGCTCGCGAAAGACAAGAGCTTGGAGAATCTTCTTCATCCACTCCACCTAACTCACCAATTATGACAGCACCTCCACCTCCACCTCCAGTTTCCACTCCATGCACGAATAGTCCAAGACATACAGCTCAGCTCGCACGGAATCTTAAAAATGGAAGACAAGCTGAGATGAAAACGGGAATCCTAGCACTAGTCTATCAAAATCCTTTCACGGGATTAGACCATGAGGATCCGTTCACTCATCTTACAAAATTTTATGAGATTGCGGGCGCAACGGGAGCAACCGAAGCTGACGAAGAGTCATTGTTTAGGAGACTATTTCCTCATTCCTTGATTGGGAAAGCGAATGAGTGGTATCTTGATCAACCAACAACAATCATGACGGATTGGAATCTTTTAGAAGAGAAGTTCATTGAACGGTTCTTTCCACATAACTGGTTCATGGAAGCTAAAACTGCGATTGCGGTATTTTCTCAAGGAGCTAGTGAATCACTCAACGAAGCTTGGGAGCGATTCAAATCTATGTTAAGAAAGTGCAAGGGACACGGTTTCGATGAGCTCACTCAAGTTCATATTTTCCGCAATGGTCTCCTTTCGGTTCACAAGACCTTATTGGATGCTACGGCAGGAGGTTCTTTGATGTCAAAAAGTGCCGATGATGCAATTCCAATTATTGATAAGATGGCACTTAATGATCATCAAGGGAATCATAACTGTGGGGTAGCTCAAAGAAAATCGTGTATGCTCGAGTTAGGTACAAATGACGCTATTCTGGCCCAAAATAAAATTCTTACGCAACAAGTGGAACTCTTGACTCAACAAATGTCAAAGCTTCCACAACAAATTAAAGAAATGCAAGAAGTTCCTACTCAACTTCAAGTGGCAAGTTGTGAGTTGTGCAAAGGTGATCATCCTACCGGATATTGTCCTCCCGTCTTGGAAGAGGTCAATTATGCCGGCAACCAAAATCAAGGATATCAACAAAGGCCGCCTTATCAACAACAAAACCAAGGTTATCAAAGACCTAATCAAGGTTACCAACTACCTTGGAGACTACAAGAAGCCGGACCTTCAAATCGACAACCTTATCAGAACTACACACAACCTCCTCCTCAAACTCAAAATGCCCCATCCAAAATGGAGGAGACTCTTACCCAATTCATGCAAATGTCAATGTCCAACCAAAAGAATACCGATGCGGCCATAAAAAATATGAAAACACAAGTTGGTCAATTATCAAAACAATTGGCCGACCAACAAAAAGGGCCTTTCACAGCTACCGCTACTCTAAATCCGAAGGAGCATTGCAAGGCTATTCTTACAAGGAGCGAAAGAGAAATTGACATGGGAGTAGGTGAGGAAGAGTTGAGGGAGGAATTTGTAGTTGAAAAAGAGAGTGAGAATGTCGAGGAAGAAGTAGAAAACAATATTGAGGGAGGATTAGTTGAAAATGAGAAAGTGAAAGAAAATGAGAAAGGATAAACAAGTAAGAGAGGCGAAAAAGTGAAGAGATCGAAAAAAGGAAAAGAGCAAGTCAGTCTGATACCAATTCAAAATTTACCTTACCCGCATGCTCCAACAAGGAAAGACAACGCAAGACATTATGCTCGGTTTATGGATATTTTCAAACAATTGCAAATCAATATCCCATTTTCCGAAGCATTGGAGCAAATACCGAAGTATGCAAAGTTCATGAAAGATATTCTCACAAAGAAAAAGCGGTATACGGATCAAGAGACAATTATGTTGGACGCTAGTTGTAGCGCTATTGTTGCGGTTAGAATATGATATCAAATTATTAATTAATTTGAATCGCATCTTTAGTTCACAACCGCTCTTTGATTTATCCGAAGGAAAAGGTCAAAAGAGGAAAACCTAATTTTGCATCGTAAAGACAATGCGGGGAGAGATCTAGGTAAGGGGTTGGTTAAGCTTGGGGAAGGTACTAGCACCCTAAACTTCTGTAGTACTCTACAGGAACCTTTTGTTTATTGTATGCTTTTTTTTATATTTTATTATCTGTTTTAATATATATTGAGGTAAGGGATAGAGTGACCTAAAGACCTAAGGGTTAGTCCTAAGTTTACTCGGCAAGACGTCGCATCTTGTGCCTACATATCCTGACGGGAATGGAATCAGAGTAATTGTAGTTCCCCTCGAAAGGGAGGTTAGAAACGTCTTGACTGTGGTCAAGGTTTCAATGGGGAATAAACGTATCTTAAGGACACGCTTATGTGGAGTCTTTGAAACTCCTATTTCTACGTTGAATTTGTTAATTAAAAATTTAGGGTTGAAATTAGGGATTCCACGGCGGGAAACCCTAAAACAAAGTACGACGACTCTTTGACCTAAAACTAGGGTAAAGGGTATTTTTGTCCACGGCGGGACGCCTAGGTTAATTAGGGTTTGAGACGGCTAAAACTAGGGTTATTGACTCGGCGGTCAAACAGCTAGACCTAATTCCTTCGGAGGGATTCTAACGGTAAAAACATGCAAAATACGACAAATTACTATTCAGCAGAATTAAAGTGCGGAAAAATAAAGAAAGCGGTAAAAAAAAACATCGCGACGATCACTCGCGTAAATTACAAATTCCCAAAAAATGCAAAATAAAATAACTGCGACCATGGCCTCGCGTAAATTACATCCATGGAACAAAAACGAACAAATGAAATAATAACGAGTTGAAACAAACAAATTAACGAGGGTTAGACAAAAATGAAACGGCTAAATCACAATTTATTTCTTTTTGAGTTTTTATTGAGAAGAGGAGAGGAGAATTAATTTCATGCTTAAATGGAGAAACTATTCTAATTATTTACTAAAAATTTTAATAAAGAAACTGGTTTTAATTTTAATGAAAAAATGTCTTGAAAAAAAATGTTTTAATGTTATCGAAAATAAATGTTTTAAATTTTAATTAAAAAAATGTTTTAAATTTTAATGAAAAAATTTGATTTTAAATTCAACGAAAAAGGTTTTAATTTTTGTTTTAGTGAAAGAAAGGTCATTTTTTAATTTTTGTGTTAACTTAATGAAAAATGGTTTTAATTGGAAAAAAGCTTTAATTAAGAAAAACTGTTTTATTTAGAAATATGTTTTTAAATAAAAAATGATTTAATTTTTGAAAAAAACTTTTTAGAAAGATCTTAATTTTTAAAAAACTAATTACGTTATGTTTTTTTTTGTTGTTGAAATAGCTTACCTAAACTTAATTGCATTATTAATTACAAACTACATAGTTAATATAAATGAAAAAATAAACAATTGAATAATAAAATAAAAAAATGAAACGTAAATAAAAAGGCTTCTGCCGTTTTCTCCCTGGATGACTATCGAAGCTTTTCCTCTCCTTCAATCCTTGCATGTCATCTTCTATTTATTCTTCCCATTAATCTACAATCAATGAACAAAACAACACACAAAAATCATAAAATGCCGTAAATCAAAGGAAAGAGAAAGCTTACGGTAACGACGATGATGTTGAACGAACTGAGCCTCCGCCGTTGGGACTTTTTGCTCGCCGGTAGCGCTTGGCCGATGATGAATTCAAACTTGTTAGGGTTCTTCCAAAAAAATTCCTTCTTCTGATAAATCGTGAGAACGGCCGCCGTTTTTCTCTTTTTGTCTCCTTCTCCTTTTATCAAATGCAACTCATGTTTATATAGGTAACAAATTAGGGTTAACTCTAACCTAATGCCTATTTTAAAGCCCAACTTAAATAATTAGTCAAAACTAAAAAAACAAACTAAAACAAACTTAAAAGAATAAAATCTTTTCTAATATTTTTAATTTTATGATTTTTTGATGTTTTTATGAGTAATATGGAAAAAAGTGAAAAAATAATATTTTTTAAAAAATAATTTAAATAAAATACGAAAATAATAATTAAATAATAAAAAAAAACTATTTTGTTATTTTTTTTTATAAAAATAGAAAAGTTAGAATAAAAATAAAAGAAAAACAAAAAGTGAAGAAGGTGGGATTTGAACTCTCGACCTCTCACACTCACAACTCCTTACACACGGTCTCTTGCCAATTGTGCCATTTTATTCATTCAAAATAAAGTGGCACTAGAAATTATGTAAAGGTAGGACAAATTTGGGGTGCAACAGATGCCCCTATTTAAATAGCTTCACCGGATGATTTGAGCAGCGGAGACTCGAGAAATCGCGGTGAAAGGGATTTAAATACAGATAACCGGAAATTTGGCCCCTAGATGTAGTGATATGCAATGATATGGACAAAATAACACGAACTATAATGCTGACAATGCCATGAATCTAATATGATGCGTATGATGAAAATGAAAAAAATGCACGGATGCAGACGAAACAACGTCACAGGGGACGACGCAACGAGGAAATGCACTGGGGAAGAAGACACGCGGTGGTGACAAGGTAACATATGATCCACACGGAGGCAGGACCAGGTAAACGACAGACGCTAGAGTTTTCGGGACATTCCTTGAAGAGATCGAGCGGGATCTTCAGGACTCACCAGAAAACATATAGGGAGAGACAACATCAGAACATTTCGGAAGAACATCGAAAAGGAGACACGTCGTATCTGGAAGAACGTCAGATAGACATGACATGAAATAGTCGATGGGTGCCAAGTAAACTGGACTTTGTCCACAAGGTAAGACGCGGATAAAACACGACCTCGGGGAGAAAAATGCGAATGGGGATAAAACACCCATGCTGCCAAGTAACTAAATTCGTCCACAAGGTAAGACGCGGATAAAACACGACCTCGGGGAGAAAAATGCAAATGGGGATAAAGCACCCATGATGCCAAGTAAATAAATTCGTCCACGAGGTAATACGCGGGTAAAACACGACCTCGGGGAGAAAAATGCAAATGGGGATAAAGCACCCATGATGCCAAGTAAATAAATTCGTCCACAAGGTAAGACGCGGGTAAAACACGACCTCAGGGAGAAAAATGCAAATGGGGATAAAGCACCCATGATGCCAAGTAAATAAATTCGTCCACAAGGTAAGACGCGGGTAAAACACGACCTCGGGAGAAAAAGCAAATGGGGATAAAACACCCATGATGCCAGGTAAATTGGACTTCGTCCACGAGGTAATACGCGGGTAAAACACGACCTCGGGAGAAGAAGCAAATGGGGATAAAACACCCATGATGCCAGGTAAATTGGACTTCATCCACGAGGTAATACGCGAGTAAAACACGACCTCGGGAGAAAAAGCAAATAGGGATAAAACACCCATGATATGCACATGTATAAGAATTATGCTATGATATATGATCACATGCAAATGCAGATGTCAATGACAAGGCTCGACTCTGTTGGTGAGATGACAAAACTGGAAAACTGATTCCTCAACCCGGAGATCACTGTCACTTGCTAAATTGTAATCAGGTTGATGATCCTCGTAGGAAGGATGGAAAGCCGCTTGGAGATCTTTCAAGTAAACTGCCCCAGATTAAATTGTCCATTACAGATGAACTGATAATTGCTTCAGCTTGTCTAATTCTGAAAATGACTGTTTTACTGTACCCTCGGAAGTTTTGCCCCAGTCTGAGTATTGAAAATCTCATGGATAAACCAGATCTGAGAAGACTTTGCCCCTGATAGGATCACTTGACCAAGTTTCTCGATTGTTTAAAATTTCCTTAGAGGAAAGCCAGTTTGCAAACAAAAATATTCATACAAACATGGTAATGCAAAGTTCATGCAACTTTTGAAATCAAAATTATTTTTGAAAGATGAAAAATAAATGAGTCATCGATTAGAACGCGACGGTCCAGGACGCTCAAAGTTTAATACAGGTATACGGCCAAAATAAATGATTCACAAAGATCTTTAGGAGTCAGCTTACGCAACCTTGATGTAGCATGCTTTCAAAATATCCTTGTTTCAATTAGGTCTTTTGAGGATTGTAACGTGGCCTGGTTCACGGTTTATGAAACAAAGGATAAAGGCTCAAAATTTGTTTGTTCCCACCCAATCTACGTGATAATCTTCAATCCTACGCTCAGTTAACTCATATTATGCATTCAGGTTCCTATAGGTTAGGAATTGCACTGATGGTAGTAATGATGGTTCGAAAGTCAAGGGACTCTTGAGATGGTCGTCACTACTTTCCTATAACATTTGGTTGTTTTGACATTTAGGATTTTTAGGGTAAGGATTTAAAACTCCTCTCTGCATTATCCCTAAATTTTGCCTGAGCTGTTTCTTGTGAAGATTACAGTCAGCGGGATGCCCCAGTTTTGCCTAAGTCTCCTTTATAGGTTTTGACTTAGCAGACTTTTTTTTTTGAAAGAAAGTGACTGCCTAGCTTAATGATCACGATGAACCATCATCGGCTTTTGAATTGGAAAACATCTTCGACACTTACTTGCTGTGTACGAAGGAAAACTTGTGAATTCAACCTTTATATGAAAGGTGTATTGCATGAAAGCACAACCGAGTTAACTGAGAACTACCCATCCCCAGGCTAAGATTGCGGGTTTTTTTGTAAAGAAAGAAACTCCAACTTCTAGGCTCGAAGGGGGTGACAAGGGGATAACTTCCTTATTTCTCCAGTGTTTGGGAGTTGAAACAATGCCTCACATCGTCAACAAGGATTGATTGAAAGCATACTGACAGCAGTTATGGGTATAACGTTTTCGTCATCCTCCCTCCAATCTTTGCATACCAAAAATTCGGACAAAGGTAAATATTTGAAAGATAAAGCATAGAGATAAAAATAATAGATAAAATTAATTAAATCAAAAGTTGCAATGCTCAGTTCACCGATATAAAAGTACAAACATAGTTCGAAAGAAAACAGCTAATAAAATAAGGAAAATACAAACAATGAGAAACAAAGGTCTGTGATTAAAACAATACAAAGATAAACTGTCATGTCTAAAACAAATAAATAGCCCACTGAGGTCAGCCTGAAGCTTCACTTCTGATGCCCTGGCAAAGGATTCTTCTGGATGTTTGGAGGATTGTCTGGAAAATCAAGTATCCCTGCTCTCATCAGCTCACGCACTCTGGCTTTCAGTGCAAAACAATGCTCCAAGTCATGGCCTAAGGCACCCTCATGAAAAGCGCACTGGAAATCAGCCCTAAATCCAGCTGGAGGAGGATTAGGAGGAGGTGGTAAAGCCCTTGTAGTGATCAGCCCTTGTTGAACCAGGTAAGGATAAAGTTCTGTGTAAGTCATGGGAATAGGATCAAATTGATTCCTATTTTGATACTGGTCTTGTCTAATAACTGGACGTTGAGGATTCTGAGCTGGCTGCAGAGCAACAACAGGTTGAGATCCCTGGCGAGGCTTTCTTGATTCAGTCATGACAGCATTGGTCTGCTCGTCCTTCCTCTTATGGAAATTCCCATAGGATTTCTTTGCACCATTAGAAGATTCGGCAGCTTTGGATACCTTCCCATTTTTCAAACCTTCTTCTAACCTTTGGCCAATAGTCACCAGATCTGTAAAGCTTGAAGAGACGCTCCCAATCATCTTTTCCCAATAGAAAGGAGACAAAGTATCCATGAATATTCCTGTCAGTTCCTTCTCTGCTATAGGGGGTTCGACTTGAGAAGCTAACTCCCTCCAACGCTGAGCATACTCCTTGAACGACTCTTTTTCCTTCTGAGACATACTTTGAAGCTGACGACGATCGGGAGCCATATCTAAATTGTATTTGTATTGCTTCATAAAAGCGTTGACGAGATCTTGGAAGCAGTGGACACTGTTATGCTGTAAGTTCATATACCATTTAAGAGAAGCACCACTCAAACTATCCTGAAAGCAATGAATGAGCAACTTCTGATTGTTGGTGTAAGCTGCCATCTTTCGGAAGTACATGACTAGATGGGCTCTTGGACATGAATGACCTTGATACTTCACGAACTCAGGAGTCTTGAACTTGGCAGGCAAAACAAGACCAGAAACTAGGCACATATTATCGGCATCAACATTGAAGAAATCAGTACCCTCGACAGCTTGGAGTCTCTTGTTTATGATCTGAAACTGTTCCCGGGTGATCTCAGGCTCAACAAAATCTTCTTGAACATCGGCAACATTGTACTCATAGGGAGGATTCTCAACGGGAGCTTGGATAGTTTGATTAACCGTGTGGACCACAGGTTGGGCCTCGGTAAGGATAGGAGCTTGAAAAACCGGTCTGACAGCCTGACCAATCATAGCAGCAGATGCAATAGGTGGAGAGTAGTTAGGAGGTAAACCAAACTCAGGCCAACTAGAGGGCGGCACTAAAACAAGAGGTGGATCAACACTTGAAACTTCCTGAATGACAGTCCTCTGAGGTGGCTCTCCTCTAGCAATCAACACTTGAAGCATCTCGGTAAGCCTGGTCATGCCTGCTTTCAACTCATCAATCTCCATTCGAACCTCCGCATTATGTTCCTCTTGTTCTGACATTTGGCGTCTATAGTTAGCTCTAGTCTGATATCTGTGTCGAGGAATCAGCTTGACGACTCAAAGGTACACTGGAAGACGAGAGAACCGAGAATGAGAAACCGGGGGAAAAATGCAATGCAAAAATGTGATGCTAATGCCATGTAATGGTTCCAAGAATTTCAACGGTCGATTGCAAATATTCCCTTTTAGGACAGTTGGAAAGAAATTTTTTTTTGACTCTAAAATGTAGGACCTTTTTGAGTTTGCAAAAGACTGTTGAATTCCTTGAAACTGGAAATGATATGATGCTTTATGGATGCAAAGCACAAATACACACACAAAGGTCCTAGGTTAGAGGACAGCGAATGGAGTTAAGGTCTACCCTTCCCAAAAGGTAAGTACTATAGGTTAATTGTACCTGCAGAACAAGGTTCTAAAGCGGTGCCCAAAGTCATCAATCCATCTTTCGGATATTATCAACTTTCCAACTAACTTGGAGGTCGATAATATCCTCAAGAGAACCTCATTTGAGTGTAGTATCGCGTAGCAACTATTGTAGGACTACTCCCACATAGTTCCCGCACTACGTCCTATATAAGACCAAGGTGGTGTTAAGGTACTACGGTCCCCAGTATCACAGACTCCAATTGAAAATAGTAAAAGTTTTCACGACTGCACTCGATCAACCGAACCATTTTCGAAAGGGTCTCAACTGAGCGGTGATTCTCGAGTTGACTTGGTCGGGACTCACTCCCGGCAAGCCTCGTCGAATATCTCACCTTCCTATAATAAGGTCACTCAAATCCGGGTTAGGACTTATCTCACAATAACAGGTATCCCCACAAGGTACAATGATATATAAAAATAATTAATAAAATATCACACAATAAACAAAATAGGGGTAACCCTTAAAAATTAGGAGGGTCCCCAGTGAAGTCGCCATTTTCTGTTGCGGTTAGAATATGATATCAAATTATTAATTAATTTGAATCGCATCTTTAGTTCACAACCGCTCTTTGATTTATCCGAAGGAAAAGGTCAAAAGAGGAAAACCTAATTTTGCATCGTAAAGACAATGCGGGGAGAGATCTAGGTAAGGGGTTGGTTAAGCTTAGGGAAGGTACTAGCACCCTAAACTTCTGTAGTACTCTACAGGAACCTTTTGTTTATTGTATGCTTTTTTTTATATTTTATTATCTGTTTTAATATATATTGAGGTAAGGGATAGAGTGACCTAAAGACCTAAGGGTTAGTCCTAAGTTTACTCGGCAAGACGTCGCATCTTGTGCCTACATATCCTGACGGGAATGGAATCAGAGTAATTGTAGTTCCCCTCGAAAGGGAGGTTAGAAACGTCTTGACTGTGGTCAAGGTTTCAATGGGGAATAAACGTATCTTAAGGACACACTTATGTGGAGTCTTTGAAACTCCTATTTCTACGTTGAATTTGTTAATTAAAAATTTAGGGTTGAAATTAGGGATTCCACGGCGGGAAACCCTAAAACAAAGTACGACGACTCTTTGACCTAAAACTAGGGTAAAGGGTATTTTTGTCCACGGCGGGACGCCTAGGTTAATTAGGGTTTGAGACGGCTAAAACTAGGGTTATTGACTCGGCGGTCAAACAGCTAGACCTAATTCCTTCGGAGGGATTCTAACGGTAAAAACATGCAAAATACGACAAATTACTATTCAGCAGAATTAAAGTGCGGAAAAATAAAGAAAGCGGTAAAAAAAAACATCGCGACGATCACTCGCGTAAATTACAAATTCCCAAAAAATGCAAAATAAAATAACTGCGACCATGGCCTCGCGTAAATTACATCCATGGAACAAAAACAAACAAATGAAATAATAACGAGTTGAAACAAACAAATTAACGAGGGTTAGACAAAAATGAAACGGCTAAATCACAATTTATTTCTTTTTGAGTTTTTATTGAGAAGAGGAGAGGAGAATTAATTTCATGCTTAAATGGAGAAACTATTCTAATTATTTACTAAAAATTTTAATAAAGAAACTGGTTTTAATTTTAATGAAAAAATGTCTTGAAAAAAATGTTTTAATGTTATCGAAAATAAATGTTTTAAATTTTAATTAGAAAAATGTTTTAAATTTTAATGAAAAAATTTGATTTTAAATTCAACGAAAAAGGTTTTAATTTTTGTTTTAGTGAAAGAAAGGTCATTTTTTAATTTTTGTGTTAACTTAATGAAAAATGGTTTTAATTGGAAAAAAGCTTTAATTAAGAAAAACTGTTTTATTTAGAAATATGTTTTTAAATAAAAAATGATTTAATTTTTGAAAAAAACTTTTTAGAAAGATCTTAATTTTTAAAAAACTAATTACGTTATGTTTTTTTTGTTGTTGAAATAGCTTACCTAAACTTAATTGCATTATTAATTACAAACTACATAGTTAATATAAATGAAAAAATAAACAATTGAATAATAAAATAAAAAAATGAAACGTAAATAAAAAGGCTTCTGCCGTTTTCTCCCTGGATGACTATCGAAGCTTTTCCTCTCCTTCAATCCTTGCATGTCATCTTCTATTTATTCTTCCCATTAATCTACAATCAATGAACAAAACAACACACAAAAATCATAAAATGTCGTAAATCAAAGGAAAGAGAAAGCTTACGGTAACGACGATGATGTTGAACGAACTGAGCCTCCGCCGTTGGGACTTTTTGCTCGCCGGTAGCGCTTGGCCGATGATGAATTCAAACTTGTTAGGGTTCTTCCAAAAAAATTCCTTCTTCTGATAAATCGTGAGAACGGCCGCCGTTTTTCTCTTTTTGTCTCCTTCTCCTTTTATCAAATGCAACTCATGTTTATATAGGTAACAAATTAGGGTTAACTCTAACCTAATGCCTATTTTAAAGCCCAACTTAAATAATTAGTCAAAACTAAAAAAACAAACTAAAACAAACTTAAAAGAATAAAATCTTTTCTAATATTTTTAATTTTATGATTTTTTGATGTTTTTATGAGTAATATGGAAAAAAGTGAAAAAATAATATTTTTTAAAAAATAATTTAAATAAAATACGAAAATAATAATTAAATAATAAAAAAAAACTATTTTGTTATTTTTTTTTATAAAAATAGAAAAGTTAGAATAAAAATAAAAGAGAAACAAAAAGTGAAGAAGGTGGGATTTGAACTCTCGACCTCTCACACTCACAACTCCTTACACACGGTCTCTTGCCAATTGTGCCATTTTATTCATTCAAAATAAAGTGGCACTAGAAACTATGTAAAGGTAGGACAAATTTGGGGTGCAACAACTATTATTCAACCTACTCTCCCACGGAAAGAAAGTGATCCGGGACGAGTAACCTTACCCGTTACCATTGGAAATACCTATGTTGGCAAGGGATTGATTGATTTGGGCTCTAGCATAAATTTGATACCTCTATCGATTGTGAAGCGATTGGGTTATATGGAAATGAAATCTACTCAAATATCATTGCAACTAGCCGACAAGTCTATGACTCGCCCTCATGGTGTAGCCGAAGATGTGTTGGTGAAAATGGATAAATTTTTGTTCCCAATCGACTTTGTCGTCATTGATATGGAGGAAGATGAAGATTCTCCATTGATTCTTGGCCGACCTTTCATGAAGACGGCTCGTATGACAATTGATATGGACGATGGTCTCATGAAAGTGGGAGTTCTCGATGAGGAGATTAACTTCAATCTTTTTGAAGCCATGAAGCTCTCTAAAGACAAAACTGATTGTTTTAGGATTGATGCAACGGAAGTGGCAATTGAAGAAGTCAAAGAATTATTACAAGTGCCCACACCATTACAACAAGTCCTAACTAATTCTCTTTCCAAGATCACTGAAGAAGAAGAACGAGAAATTGAAAAATATTTGAAGGAACTAGAAGAACTAGAAGAAATTCCACTTTCGAAAGAAAAGGTGGAAGAGTTGAAAAAAAAACAACGAGGAAGGCAAGCTTGAGTTGAAGTTGTTGCCATCTCATTTGAAGTATGTGTTCCTTGACAAACAAAAAAGTAAGCCGGTAATCATAAGTGCGGAGTTAGCTATGGAGGAAGAACGAAAATTACTTGAAGTGTTGAAGAAAAATCAAGAAGTGATAGGATGGACTCTTTCCGATTTGAAAGGGATAAGTCCTTCCTATTGTATGCATCGTATTTTCATGGAAGAAGACTTCAAGCCGGTAGCCCAACCGCAAAGACGATTAAATCCTACTATGAAAGAAGTAGTTAGGAAAGAAGTTGTGAAGATGTTGGATGCCGGCATGATTTATCCGATATCCGATAGTCCATGGGTGAGTCCCGTTCAAGTGGTACCGAAGAAGGGTGGAATGACGGTCATCCGAAATGAAAAAAATGAGTTAATTCCAACGAACACCGTGACGGGATGGAGAATGTGCATTGACTACCGTAGGCTAAATCAAGCTACGAGAAAAGATCATTTTCCTCTTCCGTTTATGGATCAAATGCTTGAGAGGCTCTCTAGTCAAGAGTATTATTGTTTTTTGGATGGTTATTCCGGCTATAATCAAATCATTGTCAATCCGGAAGATCACGAAAAAAACAACTTTTACTTGTCCCTTTGGAATTTTTGCTTACCGGAGGATGTCGTTTGGATTATGTAATGCGCCAACAACTTTTCAACGGTGTATGCAAGCGATCTTCTCGGACTTGATTGAGAAGACGATCGAAGTTTTCATGGATGATTTATAGGGTTTTGGACTGTCATTTGATCGTTGTTTAAAAAATCTGGACGTTATTTTAGAGAGGTGTGTGGATACCAATCTAGTGCTCAATTGGGAGAAGTGCAATTTTATGGTCATCGAAGGAATTGTGCTCGGGCACAAGGTTTCGTCAAAAGGACTTGAAGTTGATAGAGCCAAGGTGGAAGTGATTGAGAAGCTACCGCCACCTATGAACATAAAGGAAATTTGAAGCTTCCTTGGTCATGCGGGATTTTATCGAAGATTCATCAAGGACTTCGCAAAGATAGGAAAGCCATTGAGCAACTTGCTCAACAAAGACAAGTCTTTTATTTTTGATGATTCTTGCATGTCAGCTTTCGATTCTTTCAAACATAGCTTAATAACTGCACCCATAATTGTCGCGCCGGATTGGAAAAATGATTTTGAACTTATGTGTGACGCGAGCGATTTTGCGGTTGGTGCGGTTTTAGGCCAAAGAAAGACAAAAAATTTCCATGCGATACATTACGCAAGCAAAGTTCTTAATGAAGCTCAAATTAATTATGTGACAACAGAAAAAGAATTGCTTGCTATAGTGTATGCATTGGAAAATTTTAGGTCTTATTTGATTGGATCGAAAGTTATGGTTTACACTGATCATGCGGCGATTAAGTATCTGCTCACTAAACCGGACTCCAAGCAACGATTAATTCGTCGGATTCTTTTACTTCAAGAATTTGAACTTGAAATCCGTGATAAAAACGGGTCTAAAAATTTGGTCGCAGATCACTTATCCCGACTTGTGAATAATGAGGTCACAAAGCATGAAAAAGAGGTGAGGGAGGAATTCCCCGACGAAAAATTGTACATGGTGACATTTAGACCTTGGTTCGCCGATATGGCTAACCACAAAGCCATCGGATTGATACCAGAGGATCTAATGGATCACCAAAATAAAAAAATTTATCCGATGCCAAGTACTTTGTTTGGGATGAACCACATCTTTTTAAACTTGGCGTCAACAACATTTTGAGGAGATGTGTTTCGGAAGAGGAAGCCAAGGACATTCTTTGGCACTGCCACAACTCTCCGTATGGGGGTCATTTTAATAATACAAGAATAACTACTAAAGTCCTTCAATCGGGATTTTATTGGCCGTCCTTGTTCAAAGATGCGTACGCGCACACTAAAAGTTGTGACAATTGCTAAAGAGTTGGTGGAATAACACAAAAAAATGAAATGCCACTTCAAAACATGATTGAGGTTGAAGTTTTTGATTGTTGAGGCATTGATTTTGTGGGTCCATTTCCACCGTCTTTTGGTAACGAATACATTTTGGTTGCGGTGGACTATGTCTCCAAGTGGGTAGAAGCAATTGCTAGCCCTAAAGCAGATGGGAAAACCATAATAAATTTTTTAAAGAAAAACATTTTTTCTCGGTTCGGTACCCCAGGAGTGTTACTAAGTGATGGTGGTTCACACTTCTGTAATACTCAGTTAGCCAAGGCTCTGGAGCAATATGGTGTGAGGCACAGAGTCACTACACCATAACATCCACAGGCTAACAGACAAGCGGAGGTGTCGAATCGAGAAATTAAGAAAATTTTGGAAAAAACCGTTTCTGTCTCGCGGAAGGATTGGTCAAGTAAGCTTGACGATGCGTTGTGGGCATATCGGACCACTTTCAAAGCTCTGATTGGTCTCACACCATTCAAAATGGTTTATGGAAAGAATTGTCATCTTCCGGTAGAGTTGGAACACAAGGCCTTTTGGGCTTTGAAGTTGTTGAATTTTGATCAAAAATTGAGTGAAGAAAAAAGAAAAAGCCAACTCCACGAGTTGGACGAACTCCGCCTTCAAGTCTATGATTCAAACAAAGTTTGCAAAGACCGTGTGAAGATGTATCATGATAAGAAGCTTGTGGCCAAAACGTTCGAAGTGGGGCAGATGGTGTTACTGTTCAATGTTGAGACTATTTTCGGGAAAATTAAAATCCAAGTGGTCGGGTCCGTTTCGGATTCGGGAGATTTTGAGTTTCGGGGCAATTGTTATTGAAAATGTTAAGACTAAAGAAACTTGGACAGTGAATGGCCAAAGGTTGAAGGTTTATCTAGGTGGTGATTTCGAGCGGGACACCACCTTTGTGCATTTCGGCGATCAGTGATCGCAGCGGACCATCGAGCTTATCCGACGTTAAACAAGCGCTTGTTGAGAGGCACCTCAACATTGTAAGTATTTACCTGTTTTATGTTATTTTCTGCATTTTTTGAGAAGTTGGTTGTGTATTATTGTGTTAGGAGCTTGCAGCAGGCCCTGTTTCTGCTGTCATGTTCGCTAACATTCGCCTGGCGAATGGAAGCAAGTGTTTGCCTGGCGAGCCTAAGAGAAGCTTCGCTGGCTTTCGCCTGGCGAATGTGGCAAAACAACGCACCCTGGACTGCCACATCAGTTAATTTGGGAGGATTTTAGGATGGGCCACATGGGCCCATGAACCGTTATTGTTTCTTTCAGAGACCCTAACCTCTTATTTCCCTTGCCTCACTTTCACACTTCCACATTGCCTACTTTCTCACTTGCCCTTTCCTTCCTTTTTGATTTCCTGCACTTCAATCTCAAGGTATGTTTTCTGATTTTTCCTTTCAATTTGTACATTGTTTATGTTATTCTTTCTTGCTATTGTTTTCCTTTGTACATGCTTGGTTTGGAATTCCAAAATATTGCTTCTGAAATTGTGTTAGGTTTAGAAATCCCCTTTCTCTGTTCTGTTCAATTAAGTGTAGCATGTTTCAATTGATTCTGATTTTGTGAAAGAGGGATTGAACATATTTTGAGTGAACTATTGCACAATTGCAGAAGTCCTGTTTTTATGCATTTTCGCACCTTCGCTGGCATTCGCCAAGCGAGTGGTAGCGAGCATTCGCCAGGATTCGCCTAGCGAACCAAGGCGAATGCAGCATAATTTTTCTTTCTTTACTGATTTATTCTGTTTGTTTTTTTTCTAGCGTGTTTCTTCTGTTATCGTTTGTTTGTATCTTTGTTTTCAGATGAGACCTAAGACGATTAACCCACACAAGAGGAAGGCTTCAACTTCTCGTTCTGTACCGATCCGATTCGATCTAGACAGGTTCCGTGGTGTTACTCATGCCGCCTGCTACGAAGCTCTCAAAAGGAGGAATATCGTGGCAGAAAATAGGTTCCAATTGAGTGAAACTGGACAATACCGTACTATTGACGCGCTTTTTATGGCGAAAAAGTGGGATCGTCTGACGACCCCTCTGGATGGTTACAATGCTGAGATAGTTTGGGAATTCTATGCAAATGCCCTCTCAGATGATGGTGAAGTGTTCAGTTGGACCTCGATGGTCCGTGGTGTCGTGGTAAGGTTTGATCGGCGAACTATAAGTAATGTTTTGGGTAACCCTATGTCTCTTACAGGTAGCCAAATAGATGAGTACCACCGTGACCTGAACAAGCATCGCGATTTGGATGCAATGACCAGAGATTTGTGCTTAGATGGACGCACTGTGGTGCGTAATTCTTCAGGGGTGGCTATTCGGTATCTTCGCACTGATATGAAGCCTTTAGTGCAGCTGATTCTGTTGTTTGTTCTGACGAATATTGTGCCAAGGTCCCACCACAGTTCGGTCCCTTTGCCGATTGCCCATTTGATTCACTCGATCCTGCAAAATGTCCAGATTGACATTGCCCGCATCATTACGGATGAGATACGTGTTGTGGTTCTAAGTGGACATGGAGGGATAGCTGCTCGCAAGAATGCCCCGCTGGCTTTCCCGTGCCTTATCATGTCGCTTTGTGCTTATAGTGGTGTAGACATTCCGCAGCGGCGACAGGTGACCATTCCTGCTGCGATTAATGATAGGTATGCTGATGTCGACGGACGTGCCCGCGGCCCCTCTGGATCTGGTTAGGTTCCTCCTGCTTACTACCCATTCCAGCAGGATATTTGCACGTATAATTGGGATTGGATGGCCGCTCAACAGTGAGCCATGTGTGATTTGCATGACTCTCTGCAGGTTTTACAGCTGCAGATACGTGAGCCTACCGGTGACCACTCGATGATGACAAGGGAGCAGTTCCTTGAGCATGCTGGATGGCCTGTGGACAGGCCCAGTTTTGGTAGGGGGGAGGATGTAGAGGATGATAACCCTGCTGGTGATGATATAGTTGCTGATGATGTAGATGCTGATGATGGTGATGGTGAGGATGACAGTGATGATGATGACTTTGACATGTCCGAGGAGGAGGAGTGATTTCTGTTATGTTTTGTTGTTTCCTTTATGCTACAAAGTGAAGTTTTTCTTGTATTTCCGTTTATTTGTTTTGTTATGTACTTTGGTTAGTGTATTTCATGTTTGTACTTGTACCTTTTAAGGTACTTTGTGACATTGTTGGTGTTATACACCATTTTAGTTATTCAGCCTTATTTTTAGTATTTTGAGTTATTTATTTATTTATTGTTTAAGTTTTATTTTAAGTTTTATTCAACGGTGGTTGTAGATATGCAAGAATTTCTTTCAAGTGGGATGGAGATGATATTATCGTTCTCACAAATTTGTTGACAAGGTACTTAGTTACCTTGTTCTAGAATTTAGAATATTTTAGAACTTGTTATTCTTTGTACATTTTCCTTAACTTTGATTCTTGTTGCAACTTTGTGGATTGATATGTCATTTAGGTCCTATATCACAAATGTGAGAATCCTCCCTTTGCTTGTACATATGTTATGGATTGATGATGAACTTTGTGTATACTTATAATTCATGTTTTATCTTTTGTTCTTTATAATTTTGTGGAAGTTTTAGAGAGGATCAAGACACTTGTTTGTATTGAGCACAACCATTCCCATACACGTCCCGTAAGGAGTGTGACTTTTGTTAGCCCCTTTTGAGCCTTCTTGTTTAAAGCTCATTTTGTGAGTTTCTAATGTTTGTTTTCTTCTTGAACCTTGAGTTATGCTTAAACTGCTTTTCTTGCCGTAAAAGCTTGGAACATTTACTTTGGGTTGAGTTGGAATTAAGTCGGGGAGAACGGAAAAAGTCAAAAAAAATTTTTTGTGTAAATCCTTCAAGCAAGTTTGTATATAAGAGGTGTGAACAAAGGTTGGATTAAAATAGAAGTGATCTAAAAAAAATAAAATAAAAATATATATATATATATATATATATATATATATATATATATATATATATATATATATATATATATATATATATATATATATATATATATATATATATATATATATATATATATATATATATATATATATATATATATATATATATATATATATATAAAAGAGAGAAAAAGAAAAAAAGTAGTATGCTTGCTTGAAGGAAAGAAAAAGAAAAATAATTGTGCAAGGGAGCTTGTGAAGGTTTGCATTTGAAAGAATTTGGTGAATGAAGTGGTGATGTTGTAAATACCTGTTTAGTGAGTGTTCTTAAGTATCGGCGATTTCGTTTCAATGGCCTTATAAATGACCCTTTGTTGTAACCCGACCAAGCTACAACCCTTTAAGTCATATGTGATCATTAACTTCCATAATTGCATAGTTTGTCATTTGAGTGAATTTTTGTCCCGTGTTTGCATGCGCGTTTGCTTCAATCCTTTTTCGAAGTGGAGTGTTAGAATGACATGTCATGAGATTTAGTTGTTCTTGGAAGCATAGTTTTGAATTATTTTTAGAATCAAGTTCTTGTACATTGTCTATTGTGGGATTGTGTAACTTTTTGCCTTGTTGTACTTGTTGTGTGTTTGAGCCGAATATTTTCACTTGGATTGAATTGGTTCATGAGCAAATCCCCCTTTTTTTTTGGAGAGGCATACTTTGCTTGAGGACATGCAAATAAGTTAGTTGGGGAGAGTTGTTAGATCCCAATTATAGTATTTATTTGGTCTCTTATTAGTAGTATTTTTACTTGTTTTTATCTAGTAGTGCATGAATTAGTAGTTGTATTTGCTTAGTTTCATTTTGTTTTGGTCCAAGTGAATGGTGCTTGTAATGTTGCTGTTAGTGTGCAGGATTTACACTAGTAAGAGCACCTTGGAAGAGATGAGGCATAGCTGCCAGAAGAAGTTGGAAATCAGAGCATTCGCCTGGCGAAGCTCAGCGAGTGTTCGCCTGGCGAGTGCTAGCGAGCCAAAGCGAGTAATTCCAAATTAAACTCCCAGACCAAAAGGGCATGAAGTTTGCCAGGCAACAGTTCCAGCGAAGCTTCGCTACCATTCGCCTGGCGAAGGAGCTGGCGAAGACCTCTTGGCTATTCTCCTGGCTATTCCTGTAGCAAACCTGCATGAAATTCGCCTGGCGAGTAAAGCCAGCGAAGGTTCGCCTGACGAATGGTTGCTTCGCCTGGCGAAGGCGCGATATCTCAGAGGGCGATTTGCTTGCTGAAGGCACTTTGAAGTACCTTCTTTTTGATGTTCGCCTGGAGAAGGTCTCTGTTCGCCTGGCGAATAGGCGCAAACAGAGCTTCTTTTGTACTTTATATATTGCTTTATAGGGATCATAACTTTACCACTTATCTTGATATCAGATTTTCTTCACTAAAAACCCAAAAATCTCTCATTTCTTCAACTCTTAGCAATATTTTACAAAAAGAAGGTGGATTCTCATCCAAGCTCGATTCTTCCACTCGGATGTTCATCAACCTTCTTCCGAAACTTGTTGTTCAAGAAACCATGGAAATGAGTAGCTAAATACCTCTTTTGTCAAGGTTAGAAGTAGTTGGTTCAGAATTTATGTATTCTTCTTAATCTAATGTATACGAACAAGTTGTTATTCAATATAGATGAAGTTATTTGCTACTATTTTTACATTTATGATTTGGTTTGTGTTAGAGATAAACTTATCAAGTCTTGACCTAATATCTTCATCTATCAACTATGACAAATGCTAGAGATAGATTTGGAAGTTGATATCCGCTTTGTATCAATCTTAATGCCTATGGTTTCGAGTGTTAGGTAGAGAGATCATTTAACGGTCAAAACCATATTTTTCACGAAATTGATTTAGAGATAAACGCTTTTGCGAGGATACGCGATTATGTTGGTTTGAACTTCGTTCACATATTTGGGTTAATAGATACATTTAGGACGGACTAACGAAACCTAATCTTGACATACTTTTATCAAACTTAAAAACCGACTTTTGTTCCGATTTTATTATTGCAAACCTTTGTCACAAAATTGATACCATTCTAAAAACCCCATATTCTTAAGTTACTAAACCGTTGAACGACACACATATATTCACTTCAATCTCTGTGGATACGATAAAAAACTACCGCAAATACTTTCTAACATGCCCTTATAGCAAAATAGATGTGGAGATTTCAAAGCGGCGGTAATGAAATTTGGAGAAGGACATTAAATCTCATATACGATAACTTGAGTTTGAAGGTGCAGACTTATGCTGATGCTGGTGGCTCGAAATTTGACTCAAATTGGATAAAGGATATTCTATCCAGTTCAATCAACGGTTCCCATGTGGATTTCTGTAATTTAACGGCTTGCACTATTGGAGATGGTTGTTACACGACGTTCTGGCAATCTAATTGGATTGAAGATTTGCCGCGTAAAAGTAGATTTCAGCGTCTTTTTTAGGGCTGTTCCAGGAAAGTCGCGAGTGTTAGTGAGATGGGAGCCTGGGAGGACGGTCAATGGGTTTGGAATTTGAGAGAAACATTGATAGGCGCGGAATCCATTTATGAACCAGAGTGGACTGAGAGTAAGATTTTATTGGATCAGATTGTAGCTAACACTAATGTCGCTGATAATTGGAAATGGCTTCTTGATGATTCTTATTCGTACAAGTTTAGTTCATTCTATTCCATCTTATCTTCTTCTGTATCTGTTTATGATTTTCAAAGAGATAGCACAATCCTCCTGGAGATCCTTTGAAAAACGGTGCTACCGGTAAAAATTCAAACTTTTATTTGGAGGATGACACTTGATAGGCTGCATACTAAATCAAACTTGTTGAAAAGAAAGGTGATTGACGATCCCCAATATACGGATTGTGCGTTCTGTTCGACTAGCTTTGAGGATATTTCTCATCTCTTCTTCACGTGCTCTAAATCCTTGATGGTATTGAATAAGATCTGCGATTGGGTAGATATAGGGTGTATATCTAAGGATAGTTGTTATCTTCATGCGAAGGTATGGAACTCGAGACTTTCGGGTCGTTGCAAAGAGAACAAGATCAACTCAATTTGGTTTATTTCTTGCTGAATTTTATGGAGGGCTAGAAATAACATTATTTTCAATAATGAAACTATTGATGTAGACGATATTAAAGTCTCATCGTGGAATTGGTTGATTCTAGGTAGGAAGGATAGTAAGCTTTGTAGTCTGTACGATTGGTTTAAATTTCCGTTTGATTTTTTGTAATAGTCTTGACTTTGGTGGTGATTGTTTTCTTGTTGACTTGAGATTTTCTTAATCTCTTTTTAATAATACTTGCTTATAAAAAAATAGTCATTTTCTTAGGACAACGACATATATCAAATGTGTTTTGAAATTAGAATGTTACACTTCGAAATATATAAATTTTGAGCATGCTAATATATATATATATATATATATATATATATATATATATATATATATATATATATATATATATATATATATATATATATATATATATATATATATATATATATATATATATATATATATATATATATATATATATATATATATATATATAAATTAATTATTTTTCAATTCCATTCTTAACAAAATAACTAAACTTTTATTATACATTGGTTTGATTTTCTTATTACTTTACAGTGGATATAGTCTTATATAAAATCTGTTTGATTTGTTAAAAAATAAGGGAACAAAGAACACATATGTAGTTATTCTGCATTTGTATTTAAAATTATTCGAGAATCAGAATAAAAATTAGGATTATGGACGGATAGAAAACTAAAATATTTGTCCTTTACTAAATTATAAGATGATTTTTTGTTCCAGAATACAATTTATTTAAAATACAAAATTACTCTTTTATTCTCTCTCTGCATTTGTATTTAAATTATTCGAGAAACATAATAAAAATTAGGATTACGGACGGAATGAAAATTAAAATTTTTGTCCTTCACTAAATTATGAGACAACTTTCTTTTCCAAAATACAATATATTTAAAATACAAAATTACCCTTTTATTCTCTCTCTCTCTCTCTCTCTCTCTCTCTCTCTCTCTCTCTCTCTCTCTCTCTCTCTCTCTCTCTCTCTCTCTCTCTCTCTCTCTCTCTCTCTCTCTCTCTCTCTCTCTCTCTCTCTCTCTCTCTCTCTCTCTCTCTCTCTCTCTCTCTCTCTCTCTCTCTCTCTCTCTCTCTCTCTCTCTCTCTCTCTCTCTCTCTCTCATTTACAATATAAATAATACAAAGGTACACATTTGTCTATATTATAAATTATATAAAATACAAAAAATTTTTTAAAAATAATTTATATGTTACTACGATTGATTAAAGCAATTGTGGTGATGTATTTTTTTGTTTTGTTTTTTTAAATGATAAAACATCGATGTTGTTTAAAATTTAATCTAATAAATTTGGTATCATCACAATTGGTTTAAACATTAATAGTGAAATATTTTATTCAAAAACAATAAACACAACTTAGCTTGTGTTATCTATTCAATTGTCATTTTTCATCACTGAAAAATCATTTGAACCCTAATACATTCAAGACTTACAAACCATTTGAACCCTAATCATATTTTCATCACTGAGAAACCATTTGAACCCTAACACATCCAGGACTTACAAACCATTTGAATCCTAACCATCTTTTCATCTCCATTAAAGAAACAAAATACACATATAACTTAACTCGTTAAACATTATTTTTGTATTGTCAATATCGTTCTTTAATGAACATGTAAAATATGTTATCATTACCGTTCTTGACTTAATATACAAGAAGAAACATACAAGAAAGAGTGATGAAACTTAGAATATTTAGCTCTTTTATTTCTTTATTATATTTATGGTACGCAAATTTTTCGGTACTATGCATGTATAATAATATATCAATCTTGAATGTTGTTGTTGAATGTTTATGTTTTTGTTATTTATGTTGATGATTTTTTTTTAATGTTTATGTTATTTTTGTTAAATATTTATGTTGATATTGTTGAATAATCTTTATGTATATATTGTTATTATTGTTGTCGTTAAGGAACACATATTTCGGTAAGAAAGATTTAGGCAAAGAAAATGGTATATGAGAATACTATTTGTTTTAATCTTGGCTAACATTAAATGCTCATCCCACATATTTGTATCCATAGAAAAGAACATAGAAACATTAAATGCTAAATTTGAAAAATAGAAAAATTCAAATAAGTGGATTTCTATCATTATCGTTGCTGGTGATTTCGACTTCAGTAGTAATAATTTAGAAGTAATGTATATAGTCCCAATTAAAGGCATATTCCGCCGTCCATCTCCTTCAATTTGTAAAACTAAAGTTAAAGTCATATTTGGAAGAAAAATATTACTTTTACATTAAAATTGAGAACAAACATTTATTCTAGAATTATTTTTCCATTAACATAAAACTATGAAAATACTATGTTTTTTCTAATTAATAGCCATTTTCTTATGAAGACATTGACATATATCAACCATGTTTTGAAATTAGCATGTTACACATCCAAATATACCAATTTTACTCTAGAAATTTTGAGCATGCTAATATTTTATGTAATTCTTTTTTTATAAAAAAAATTAGTTCTTATCAAAATAAATAAAAATCTGATACTTATATATTAATAGAGTTAGTTTTAGTATAATTAAATTTTACAAAAGGTAAAATAAAACAATAAGATGTATATTTATAAGCACACAAAATGATTAGAGAAACTATAACTTACTGATAATATATTTATATAATAAAAAACACATATTTGAATAAACAATTTTATCATTTTTTATAAACATAATATGTGTATACGTGCTTGACTGTAAGAGATCACATAAAACTTTATTCGTAGTTATATTTTAAGCAAAATTACTGTCTAGATCCTTTAAGTTATTTTAAAATATTAAGTTAGTTTTTAAAATTTTTTTTAATGTTTTGATTTTTTTTAAATCTCCGTTATAATAAATTACAGACTCATATACCATTTCAACTGATTTTTCGCGTTGATCACGAATATGTAATTATTTTTGTGTTTGATTGTGTATTTTGGTCGGATCGTTAATTTTTTATTATATATTTCGTCCATTTTTATTTGATTCTTATGAACCATAACTTGTTTGATAATTTTGATTGTATATTCGCGATCAACGCAAAAAATCAATTAAAATGGTTTATGAGTTTGCAATTTATTATAACAAAAATTTTTAAAAAGAAATCAAAACGTTATAAAAAAATTTAAGAGACTATAATATTTTAAAATAACTTAAAAATTAAAAGACTAATTTTGCCTATATTTTATTAAAGAGTCTGTAGATATTATTCCTGCATATCTATGAGAGGAATATCTCATATATTTCACTTTTGTACCTACATACCACTTATTGAGAATTTAATTAACCAACTTTATAATTATCTTATTTCAGACAACGTTTAACTGTACTACTATGACATAGTGTGGTTTTAAATCAAAGTGTGACATATTCCATTATCACTAAAAAAATAATTTCTGCGGCCTCCTCGGGGCACTCATCGTGCCCACCCTAGAGACCGCCGGAGAATTGAAATAGGAGACAAAGGGAACGAAAATCTTACTTGATTATGATACGTCTAACGGAGGTACAATAAATTTCACGGCGGAGCAGACGACGGAAAACGCTGGAACAATCCTGGTCGAGTCTTCGTCAGGGAATGAGAATGAAAAGTGGCGAAAGAGCAGACCCCAACTTATTTATAGGCCTAACACGGAACCCGAAACGCCCTTAGGCACTCAATCGCCCCTACGACTAGCCGCTCAATGAGAGCAATGGTTGTTTGACACGTGGCAGCAATGACAGAACATACCCCTTTCGTCTTTCCTCGAGCATAAAGGTTCGTGTGTCGGGCCCTTGCGCCTCCCCAATGTGTCTACTCGACGAACTTAGTTCTCGAACTCCCTCTTGAGCGCGACATTGCCTTTCCAATCCTTCCTCGACCAATGCTTAGCCCTTAATTCATCACTCCTCCTCCTCCTCAGAGCAACGACTTAGGGGCTCCTGTTCCGGATTGGGCCTTGGTTTGCCCCTCCGTCGGACAGACCCATCCCAATGCTATGCTGATGAGGTCCAACTTTCCCTTCGTCGGGCAAACGCCTCAACAAGGCCCAGGAATGTCGAGCAGAGCTGCTTCAGGATGGGGAGCCTTAGGCGCTCCCCCAATGCGGGGACACGTTATCAGACAACTACCCACCTGCGAAAGAGTCGGTTAACCCACCTTATGAAGATCACGAGGTAGTTGTTCCAGGGCGAAGACCACATGCTGATCTTCATTACGCCACGTAAGTCCTGACAGTCTTGCCCAACACAATGTGACTGTTAGCCCTGCGCTGGGGGCACACTATAAATACCCTATTTCACTAGAGGGTCAGGTAACTTCTTCTACTCACCTAATTTTGTGCTTGCTCCTCCTCTCCGATCCTTTACTCACTTAAGTTTTGGAGTGTCTTACAGGTACACCCTTTTTTTTTCCTCTCTCTACTACAGCAATCCGACGACGTAGGACAGACCATTGAATCTTTCTGATTAGGTGAGATCAGTTACACATTGAAATATACAAATTTTGAGCATACTAATATATATATATATATATATATATATATATATATATATATATATATATATATATATATATATATATATATATATATATATATATATATATATATATATATATATATATATATATATATATATATATATATATATATATATATATATATATATATATATATATATATATATATATATATATATATATATATATATATATATATATATATATATATTATTTTTCAATTCTATTATTAACAAAATAACTAAATTTTTATATATATATTGGTTTGATTTTCTTATTAAACTTTACTATGAATATAGACTTATATAGAATACAAGTTTGATTTGTTAAAAAATAAGGGACGGGAGAATATAACTATAGTTGTTCTCCATTTGTATTTAAAATGATTCGAGAAATAAAATAAAAATTAGGATTAAGGACTAAATGAAAATTGAAATTTTTATTCTTCACTAAATTATGAGACAACTTTTTGTGTAGAATACAATTTATTTAAAATATAAAATTACCCTTTTATTTTCTACTAAAATATTTCTCTCTCTCTCTCTCTCTCTCTCTCTCTCTCTCATATTTACAATATAAAAAAAGCAAAAACACACTTTTGTCTATATTATAAATTATTTAAAATACAAAAATATTTTTTTAATGTAAAAATAATTTAAATGTTACTACGTTTGATTAAAGCAATCGTGATGTATTTTTACTTTTATTTTAAAATTTTTAAATGGTAAAAAATTGGTTTAGTTTAAAATTTAATTTAATAAATTAAATATTTTCACCGTTTAATCAATAATGGTGAAATATTTTATTCAAAAATAATAAATACAACTTAACTTATCTTGTCTATTCAGTTGCTATTTTTTTCACGGAAAAACCATTTAAACTCTAACACATTCAAACATACAAACTATTTGAACCCTAGCTATCTTTTTATCTCCATTAAAAAAACTATATACACACATAACTTAACTCGTTAAATATTATTTTTGTACCGTCAATATTGTTCTTTAATGAGTGTAAAAAATGTCTCCATTATCGTTCATGACTTAATTTACAAAGCAATGAAAAATGTAGGAAAAACGAAGGGGGAACATGAAGAAACATACAAGAAAGAAGAATGAAACTCATAAAGTTTAGCTCGTTTACTTCTTCAACACGTTTATAATACGTAAATTTTTATATACCATGCATGTATAATAATATATTGATCTTGAATGTTGTTGTTGTTATTTTTGTTGTTGTTGTTAAATGGTTATATTTTTGTTGTTTATGATTATGGTGTTTTTTTATTTTATTTTAATATTTATGTTGTTTTTGTTGAATGTTTACGTTGTTATTGTTGAATAATGTTAGTGTTGTTTATGTTTACATTGTTATTATTGTTGTCGTTAAGGAACACAGATTTTGGTAAGAAAGATTTAGGTAGAGAAAATGGTATATGAGAATACTATTTGTTTTAATCTTGGCTAACATTAAATGCTCATCCCCACAAATTTGTATCCATAGAAAAGAACATAGAAACATTAAATGCTTTCATATTGGTAAATTTATAAAATAGAAAAATTCAAATAAGTGGATGACTATCATTATCGTCTCTGGAAATTTCGACATCAGTAGTAATAATTTAGAAGTGATGTATATAGTCCCAATTAAGGGCATATTCCCCCATCCATCACCTTCAATTTATAAAAATAAATAATTAAAGATATATTTGGAAGAAAAATAATACTTTTACATTAAAATTGAGAACAAACATTTATTTTAGAATTAATTTTTCATTAACATAAGACTATGAAAATACTATGTTTTTTCCTTCTAATTAATAGCCATTTTCTTAGGAAGACAGCGACACATATCAACCATGTTTTGAAATTAGCATGTTAGATATCCAAATATACCATTTTTACTCTACAAATTTTAAGCGTGCTAATTTTTTTATGTATTCTTTTTTTAAATTTAGTTCTTAGCAAAATAAGTAAATATCTGATATTTAATATATTAATAGAGTTAAGTGTAGTATAATTAAATTTTACAAAAGATAAAATAAAATAATAAGATGTATATTTATAAGGATTAAAAGAACAAAAATGATTAGAGAAACTATAACTTTGCAAATAATATATTTATATAAAAGAAAAACACATATTTGAATAAACAATTTTCTTTAACTTACTAATAATATATTTATATAACAGAAAACACATAAGGAGTTGTACCAAGTTCAATAATAATCTTCTTGATAAAAATAACATATTTTTCTGCATTTGAGGTATGAATATACTCGAGCTCTAGAGTACAATTAACAAATGTTTCCTACTTTTAACTCTTCCATCTCACAAGTTTCAAATTCCATCATTTAATTAACACACATAATTAAATTGTGATATGAAGTCATCTTTATATGTTTAAAATTTAGCATTTGTGCAACCTATTATAGTGAACTTTTACTGACCTTCATATACCAAGCATTACTCCTTAGTTATTTTCACCTAGATAATAATATTATTGATAGCACTAGAATCTGAGGTCACACTAGAATCTGTTTGTTGTGCTAATGGTCAAGTACACGACATGAAATACATAATAGATTAAATTGCATATATATAGCTAACCACTGGGGCAAGTCCCACTCCTAGTATAAAACGACCAAACAATGAACTTGAACATGAACTCATTTCCTTGCCAGGATGCTAACCACATGCATCCAATGATTTATCAACAGGCTTTTTTCGAGAAAAATATATTTCTTATGCATTTTTAAATAGTTCAGCCCGTCTTTAGATCGAGACTAGGCCTAATGACGGTTCTTTGTGACCTATTCCCTGAAATCTCACAGACCAATAAGATTGGTTTCGACAATCTCACACACCAATAAGATTGGTTTCGACAGAGGGCTAGGTCACTCACCCATCTAAAAAACTCTATACCAGATAGTTGATGCAACTGCGCGTGACACGAAAATGTGATCAGACGATTCATTTCCTCTATACACATTACACACCCCACAATACTAATACTAGATACTATCTCTGACGTTTCAAGAGATTCTGTCTGGTCGTCAAACTATTTTGAAGCAACTGTCAAAAGAACATTATAACTTTAAAAAATGTCTATATCACTACTAAAAATAGTATATACTACGATGTCTATTTTACCACGGTTCTTTGAAGGATCATGGTGACATCTCTAAAATCAGACACCATTATTTTTGTTTATTTTTTTAAGTAAAAATAGTTTATATATTACTACGACTCGTTAGTGAAACCAAGGTAAAAGTTCCTAAAATTCATGGATTTGAATCCCAATGCCAGAAAGTTTGTGATTTCTTTAATATTATAGTGGTACATTTCTTTTTGTTGATTTATTTTTAAATTAAATATAAACTGAATTTCACTACGGTTGATTAATCCAACCGTGGTGATATGATTTACCTCTTTTTATTTTTATTTTTATAATGAAGACTTTCTTTTTGATTTATTTTTAATTTAAAAATAATCAAGATGTCACTACGGTTGATTAAAGCAACTGTGGTGATGTATTTTTCTTTTATGTTTAAATTTTTAAATGGTTAAAAACTGACATTTTTTTTTATAAAATTTAATTAAATAAATTAAATATCACAACAGTTGGTTTAAACAATAGTGATAAAATATTTTATTCAAAAACAGAAAACACATTTTAACTTGGCATGTCTATTCACTTGTCATTTTTTCATCGTTGAAAAACCATTTGAACCTTAACACATTGAATGTTGAGAAGCCATTTGAACCGTAACCATTATTTCACATTCATTAAAGAAACAAAACATACATACAACTTCACTTGTTCAACATTATTTATGTATCATCAATATCGTTCTTCAATGAACGTGGAAAAAATGCCACCATTATCGTTCTTGGCATAAGGTACAAAGCAACGAGAAATGCAGAAAAATGAAGGAGGAGCCCGAAAAAACTTTCAAGAAAGAACGACGAAACTCACAATATTTATGTCGTTTACTTATTCATCACATTTCTAAGCCGTAAACTTTTATCTACCATGCATGTATAGTAATATATCGATCTTGAATGTTATTGTTGCTGAATATTTATGTTCATGTTATTTACGTTTATGTTGTCGTTTTTGAATGTTTATGTTGTTGTTGTTGAATGTTTATGTTGTTGTTGCTATTGTTAAGGAACATAAACTTAGGTAAGAAAATGGTATATGTGAATAGTATTATAGGGTTAGATAAAGAATTGAATTTGATCAAAGTGGTTCTATATTGTTGTTGTTTCAGTTGTTGTTGTTGTTGAATATTTATGTTGTTGTTATTGTTGTTTATATTATTGTTGTTGAATATTTATGTTGTTGTTATTGTTGTTGTTGTTGTTGTTGTTGTTGTTGTTGTTGTTGTTGTTGTTGTTGTTGTTGTTGTTGTTTAGGAACATAAACTTAGGTAAGAAAATGGTATATGAGAATAACATTATAGGGTTAGATGAAAGAGTTGGATTTGGTCAAAGTGGTTCTATAAAGTTTGAGGATAATATATGTTATTTTATGTTGTTCTTAAGATTGGTTTAATGTTATGGTGTTGTTATTCATCTAGCAAAGATACTCGTACAAATGAAAATTGTACAAATGAATCTCAAATTATTGAGGGAAAAAAGAAAAGAAAACAAAAAGGTGATACAATGATAGCTAAATTAACAAAAGTTTGCAACTCGGATAACAAATTTTCGGTCGAGTTTAATATCGTAACTTGGACATGTTATGGGCCGAATTCTTAGCTTTTTATGAGTTATATTGTGTTCTTTGGACGTAACAAAGTGAACATTTTATTGGATGATTAGAACCAAGTATCAAAAGATGTAAAAGAAAACATATAGACAGACAGTAAGGTATTAATTTTAATTTAAATATTTCGATTGTATTTTTTATAATTACTAATACATACTTATTGACGTAACTGTAGTCAAATTTTTAGTATACTGATGATGATAATTTGAATAAAATGTGGATTACTTATGCTGTTGAGCATTTGAGGGAGTTTAAGTCATAACTCATGTCTATCTACATTACGAAATCTAAGCCTGATCTTGAGCATCCAATTGTGAAATATAATTTTATTGAGAAGAAGGTTTGGAAAAAGATTGTCAAGTCTCATAGTTCTACTGATTTCTTGGTCAGTAGTAATCTTATTTTTCTAATAATTTTATGCTTATGCTTTATAGACACAATCATGCAAATTAATATTTTAGTTATATTTATAACATGTTTAAAGTGAATCAAGAAAGCTAAACAAGGAAAAAAACAAAATACTCCCATGTATTGTCTCGTGGGAGTTATAGAAAACTTGAGTAAATATTAATTAATGAAATAAATAACCAGTGGGATATGAGGACTCCGTGAGTTGTAATTACATCCCATCTCCACCATCACGACATCACAAGTGAAAGATGGCTCGACAAAGACTAACTAAAGAGTTCAATTTAGATGCCTCACGAGTAGTCGCTGAGAAAATTGTAAGTACATCAAGAAATAGCAACCACGACATGATATATTAGTAGAAGCAATTGGAACAAATAAGTATAGTGGACATGTACGTGGTGTTAGACAATGCATCGACTTGAGATTATTCTTTGGTGCAACGAGAAAAAGAAAATAATTGTAAAAGAAAGAGATGGATGATATTGTTGATAAGAACTTAGCAAGTGAAACACAAATTGAAAAAGAAAGCGTTGAAAGATTTAGAGGAGATGTAGAATAAGAAGTTGGAAGATGCATTAGCACAGAAGTATGAAATTCACTTGAAATAGATGGATGAGCTCGTTGCAGTATGTGATAATAATGCTTTATCTGAAATGTATGATATGTAGAATATATAATGTTGAGTCTCTTTTGTGTTGCTATAGGATATATAGTGTTGAATCTGTTTTGTGTTGTTGTTATTTTTATGATGCAACAATTGGGTGTAGGGATGTTAATTTGCATATGTTAACGGGGATCCTTGTGGGATTATCTGGTCGGAGCTCCAAAGTCGACATTTTTTCCTTGGGGATGAGGATGGAGGGAAAAGTTCCCCTGATAACACTTTGGGGTGGGGATCGGGTAGGTACCCTACGCCCTACGGATTCCTCGAATTTGATCATATTATTTAACTTTTATATATAATATAATATATAATTATATGATTTTGCATAATTTTTTTTATCAAAAGTAATTAATATATTAAAAAATGAAGAGGCATTAATGGATAATTTTATTTTTTGTTTCATTGTACAATGTATTGTTTCACTACCCAAGTACCCAACCATATAAAAATACGTTCATTACATACAGTGTACACATCGTCTTCTTTTCTTCTTCTTTTCTCAATTCTTCTTGTCTCCTTTATTTCTCATCTCCTCAGTTCTCATCATCATCATCATAACAACCCCTCTCATGTGTTCATTATGCTTATGATAATTACTCTTCAACTTCAGTATACTTCAATTAGTACTTGTTTTTTATTCAATTAGTAAACTAGTGGTTATGTTATCATAAATGAATTTTTTTTTTGCATTTTTTGTTATTAATGCAAGATTTGTTTTTATTTTTAAAAAAAAAGAAAGATGCAAAATATATGTTTTTAAAAAAATAATAATAACGAAATACTAGTGTCATGATTTTGATCAAAAAATATATAAATTTCTTAAGACTTGATCTCCGTGGGGATTTGGGAAGAGGATGAGGAAAAATATTGCTTCGTGGCGGAAATTGGGGACAAAGAAATTTTTAGGGGCAAGGCGGGGAATAGTAAAGCATCCTCTGCATATTCCCTGTCCCGTTGACATCGCTAATTGGGTGGTACCGTCCATTCGTGTACAAATGAAGATGATAAAATGCCTGAAAGAGTTGTTTTAGGTGGTGCGGACACACAAGGAAGTTGTTCAGTCACCCATATCGATACTCATCATGAGATATTGGTTCCTTCTGAAAATTCAATTAGAAAATTGATATGTCACGTTATGAATTTTAAAGAACTAATTCATCTTCAATTAGACCATGATCGTGAGTTAGAGGTTTTCTATGTCTATCCTCGAGATATAAGAGATTTTATGTTTGGACATGAGTGACTCGATGTAGGGATACTAAAGTTGTGGTGCACCTTAGTAGAATTTCTATTCTAATAAATGTCATTTTTAAATTTGTGCATCATCAGTCATTTTAATGTTAAGACTAACTTATTTTATGAATTTTGTTTAATCATATAGGTACATTCACCGTGTTTGTATAGAATTAAATAAATCAGATATTTATGAATTTTTGAACCCATTTATTATTCGATTTATAGATATTTCTCCAAAAGTGATCGAATCATTCATATCATTACAATTAAGAGACGGAAATAAAAATTGTTACTTAGCACCATTTATCAATTTAAAAATTATGATTTCTCTATTATATTAACTTTCATGTTTTATCAAATACTAATTATGTTCGTATTAATTCGATGATCATTAACAATTAATCTTCATATGCTAATTACGTGTCTTCCTATGTAAATTTATACTTACAAAACTTTTAGTAATATTTTCTTTAATTTTATAGTTATCTTAACCTATAATATTTTTAAATCTTTTTAAATATGGGTCTTTTCCTACAAACTGAACCGAGAAGCACAAGGCCCGGGCAACTGTCCCCATAATGCAGGGTGACGCACACGCGTCGAGAAATAGCTGATAGACTAAAAACTAATTACTCTATTTATGTACTTATATAAATTCAATATAAATATATGTGTAGATTATATTTGAAACGTAGCTCCACAAGATAGCTAGTGTTGACTACAAGTAGTACGATTTCAAAGCTATCACTTTCCGCTAACAGCAAGTTAGACATAGCATTCATAATAACTGCAATGCTTCATATCATAGCCTCCGATCTTTACTACTCAAAAATCAATCAAGATCAACAAACAATTATTTTACATTTTAGAGATGAGATTGAAGTAATACTGACTAACTCCTTCTCAACTACCAAGTAATGGTTCCGTATTGATTCCTACTTCCTTCCATTATATATAGACCACACTTTCTTACTATTTTTCTCATCCTTCACTACCAAATTTCACATTTCACAATGGATTCCAAAAACGTTTTCCTCATCCTTGGTCTATTGGCCATGGTTCTTCTTATTTCCTCTGAGGTGTCAGCTAGAGAATTGGCTGAGACTTCCACTGATACCAAAGAGGGTGAGCTAACTATACATCATTATGAATACATATGATATATTTGCATGAACATTTTAGGGTACTTTATAATCTTGAAGATTTCTTACCCATGATATAAAATTAATTCAAGATTTAAATTAACATAATGTTGTATTTGCAGAAGTTGTTGAAAAGTCAAATGAAGTAAATGATGCCAAATATTTCGGTGGAGGTTATGGTCATGGTGGTCATGGCTATGGTCCTGGCTATGGTCATGGCTACGGTCATGGTGGAAGCTATGGTCATGGTGGAAGCTACGGTCATGGTGGAAGCTACGGTCATGGAGGCTATGGTGGAGGCTACGGTCATGGTGGTGGAGGTTACGGTCATGGCGGCGGTGGTTACGGTCATGGCGGCGGTGGTGGATACAACGGTGGTGGTTTTTCCAACAATGGTAACTGATTATATCATCATGCATGGACATTCTAAGTGTATTAATTATGAATCTTTTGTGGTTATCTAATATATCACACGGCTGTATTTGCAGAGGTTGTTGAAACTTCAAATGAAGTAAATGATGCCAAATATGGCGGTGGACACTACTATGGTGGTGGTCCACATTACAACGGTGGTGGAAACAGGTACCATGGTGGTGGTGGAAGGTACCATGGAGGAGGAGGCGGTTACCATGGTGGACATGGTGGACATGGTGGTGCTTCCGACAATGGTAACTAATGGTGATGCACATTGAAAGTAATAAGTTTCGTGAATAAATAATGTTAGTGTTCAACAAAATAGGTATAGATAGAGAGACATGAATGTTTGGTGGTTATCTATCTTGCCATAAGATGTTTTACAACTCTGTTAATCAGTGTTTAGATTACATTATCACTATGCATATATGTGGTAATGAGTTTGATTTCGAGTTGAAATGATGAATGTGTTATCAAGTGTTATATATCAAATATCATCGTTGTTATTAGTTCTTTGTCTCCTTTTAAATATATAAATCATTATTGCTGATTCGTCTAAGAAAATTCTTCGACTACTTGACAGAACTAGAAATGTCTAATCTAGTTTGACTTGATTTCTGACCTCAAGTAATTTTAATCTCTTTTTAATTAATGACACTTAATTTTGATTGAGTAGAGTTTAAATACACCATTAAATAATATTTAATGTTAACTTTTTTATAAATAAATTAAGTTTTGTGGTTTCAAATTTTAAATTTTGACAATACTTAATGAAATTTAGATGAAATTGTATGGTATGATTCTTAATGTAAAAGGATACGTAATTTTATATCATACCACAATAATTTTATAACAATTCTGATTTGATACATTTGTGAATATTCCTATATTAGTAATATTGCGATCACAATTATAATTAGGAACTACAATTTAAAATTATGATAAATAACATTTGAGACGTGCCTACTCATTCCAAAAAGATATGGAAATTGAGTCTTAACATTAATATTAAAGTCAAACTTTGTAAGAATTTTTTTTATTCAATCTTAAAAAACTCGTTAATAATTATGAGGCAAAAATATAAGTTTTTAAATTATTTTAAAATATCAAGTTAATTTTTTAAGTTTTTTTTAATATTTTATTCTTTTATATTGAGTAACATTTGCGCCGTTGACCTTTTTTAAAATTTTTGTTTCAAAAAAGCTTATGTGGCACAAACGGGGCACATGTGACATTTAACAGCAATGATGTGTCATTTTTTTTTTTTTTTAATTTCACGTAAATTTTAATTTTTTATTATTATTTTTTTAACTGAAAGGACTTGATTGTTATATTTTAAAAACATATGGGACATGAGTGTTACAAATTAAAATATAACTGATACATTGTTTTAAACTATTTTGAATTTTAAACAATAATTGATGTGTTGTTTTACACTATTTTGAAACTTCAACAATTACAAGATAGCATATCAAGCATTAAATAATCTAAATATTGTCAAAAGTATTGTTATAATGTTATACACCAATACATGCATAAACTAATACATGCATAAACTAATACATACAAGGGTATAAATATGGAACAGAAATATGTCACCACCTTTGCATGACCATCGAGCAGAAAACCAATCATCAGGAACACTAAAGGTATAAATATGTCAAAACATGTTATCTTATTATGCACATGACATCCGTAAAGGATAACTCTCATTAAAACGTCAATTTTGTAGAACACTAAAGAACATGGAGTGGAGTGCAACTTTTAAATAAACATATTTTATGCCAATATCTTATTGACGCAATGACGCAAATAAACATAACGATTTTTAAATGATAATACATAATTTTAACATTATTTTTGAAGTTTTAGTTAATTTTTTACTGATTTCATGTTCCACAGTTCAAATGCTACCTACCTATGAAGTTCTACTTAGAAACAATAAGTCTTTTCCCCAACCTATTCCTCTAAGAGTGTGATCATTTTCTAAATATGCTTCTTCAATTATTGAAAACTGATATTCTAGTAAGATAAAATGTGACAATGTATTAATGATATATTATGATATTTTTGATACAGGAAAAGATTAACTTTCTTGTTGATATTTGGGAGCAAGAGGATCTATATGATTGATTGATCAAACAAAATATACGACTTGCTTTCATTTTCTATTACTAAGGTTACTTTTTTCTTTTCTTTTTTAATTTTAAATGAATTTGATTAGATTATTGATTGTATAATCAAGGTTTAATGTTGATTGTTGCAACTAGTAAAATAAGAAATTGTAATTTATTGATGTAATTGTGTGAAGATACTGAATTTATGCTATTGGACTGATGTTTATAACAATAATAGTTTTGTTATGATCCACATGAAATAGAAGTGGTTGTTGAAAAAAGTGATTAGTTTCACTAAAGAAAATTGGGTGATTAGATGAAAAGTTGGATTTATAACTTTACATAAAAAGTATAAACAAGTATTTTCAAACTGATTTTAATATCTTTAGTAATAAATATGATTATCTTTTATCTGTATTTGTTAGATTAGTATGTATTGGTTTATAAGATTATAACAACATTTTTGACAATACTTAGATTATTTAATATTTGGTATGCTGTCTTGTAATTGTTTAAGGTTCAAAATAGTGTAAACCAACATATAGGTTCAAAATAGTGTAAACCAACATATCAGTTATTATTTAAGATTCAAAATAGTGTAAAACAACGTATCAGTTATATTTTAATTTGTAACAATCACGTCTCATATGTTTTTAAAATGTAACAATCAGGTCCTTCCAGTTAAAAAAAACTAAAAATTAAAAAATTAAAATCCATGTGAAATTAAAAAATAAAATAAAATAACACATCATCACTGTTAAATGCCACATGCGCCCGTTTGTGCCACATGTTTTTTTGGAACGACTAATTCTAAAAAGGTCAACGACGCAAATGTTACTTAATATAAAGGATCAAAACATTACAAAAAAAAACTTAAAGGACTAACTTGATATTTTAAAATAACTTAAAGGACCTATACAGTATTTTTGTCTAATTGTGACAAATCCATATAAGTCACAATTTAGTTTGCATAACACTACAAGAAAACAAACTATTATCCACGTGATATACCAATGTGAAAATTACATCACTAAATATTACATTAGTGACGTGATAAACACATTGCAATAGGGAAAAATTAATATAAAATTGAAAGACAACATTTCAGATAGTGGAAAATTCAAAATTCAAAAAAAAAAAAAAAAGAAGCTTAGTAACGTGAAACTCACTTCACTAACATGTTTCAAAAAATTAAAATCTTTGAGGGAAAAATTAATGGTTGATAAAGAGGTATTATACGACCGATCAAAAATTAAATATGAGATTTGCAGATATCCACATGTTATTCACGTCGGAAGTTTCCTTCATGGGTCCACGTTGCTAAGAGCATGTACAAAAGGATAAAAAACATATAGTGGCATGTTTCCCACATCGAAAGTTTCTTCCGTGGGTTCCACGTCGCCACAAGCAAATAGAAAAAGACAAAAAAAACATGTTGTGGCATATTTCCCACATTAGAACTAGGAATAGGATAATATAAAAAAGTATCGTTCTGTCTTTGTAGGTTACACATGTGATTCTTGTGCTTTTTGACCGTTCTGACACACTTTCATTCCCATGTGATTTCCACGTTGTAAAGTAGTGACATGTTTCCCACGTCAGAACAAACTACTATATATAAAACTTGCACAATTTTCAGAATCTACAAAATATTTTTCTCTTCCTCTCTCAATTACTTCTCTCGCCCCTTCTCTGTTTTTCTCACTTTCTTCTCCCTCGCCCTTTGCTCTCTATTTCTTCCATTTTCTTCTCTCTCAATACCCACAAATCACTTCTTCGTTAACATTTTTTCACCTTTAATATAAGTATGTCAAGGTTTTATTTATTACTTCATTTTATTTTATGATTTCATAAATATAATATTTTTCTCTTTATTTGTTTCAAGATCTAAAACATTCAAGATTTTCAATATTTATTGGAGAAAATTATCAAGCTAAAGCTTCAATTTTTATTCAAGTTTAATATGGTATGCTGCAAAATCTAATAATTTTATAATAATTTTATTTATTTATTCAGATTTTAATTATGAAATTAATTGTTGATGGTTAGTTGTTTGTTGTTGTAGTATAATTATTAAAATATTCAGGTTTTAATTATTAGGTTAAAATTTATATATAGTATTAAATTTTATTAGATCAAATAATTAATATATCATAAAATCCGAAAATAATTTTATTTTAATATATATTATTTTTAAATACAGATTTGATTAAAAACAAATATATCATGTTATGTATTTTTAAATATAGATTTTATAAAAAATAGATTTTATAATATATTATATTATATTTTATAAAACCAGATTTCATAAAAGCAGATTTTATAAACTCATATTTTATATTTTTAAATACTGACTTTATAAAAATAGATTTTATCTTATATATTTTATTTTTAATATATATTATATTATATGTTATTAAAAATAGAATATATAATATTAATTTAAAACAAATATATTAATTTTATAAAAACAAATATATTATATATTAATTAAAAACAGAATATAAAAATAGATTTTATATTATATATTTTATTTTTAATATATATTTTATTATATTTTATTAAAAACAGAATATGTAATACTTATTAAAAACAAATTATTAATTTAATAAAAACAAATATATCATATATTAATTAAAAACTAAATATTAAACAATTCTATTAGATTTTATAGACCATAATTTATGTTCAAAATAAATATATAGATTTATTAAAAATAGAAGAGTACTATATAGATTTTAATTTTATATTTTATTATTTATTAATTTGTTTTATTCATGATATTTATTAATTTTTACATTTTATTAAATACATTAGTGAAGTGAAATTTACGTCACTAAAATTAAAATAGGTTTGGGTTTTGGGACGTGAAAACCATATTACTAATTAGTGACGTAGAAATCACATGGGAATATTTTCATGCTGACACCATACGCAGAATTTAGTCTTGGTTCAGAAAGGTAATTAGCGACATGAATTTCACAAGGGAACATTTCAAAATAATATTGTGGTTTGTGACGTGAAATTCTTGTCACTAATAAGTGACATGAATTTCGCGTGGAACAAAAGTTCTCACAGTTGCTTTTCCGGTGTGCTCTGTCCACGTAAATTTTGGTTAGTGACATAATTTTGGACTTAGTGACGTGAAAATTATGTGAAAAATGACAATATTTTTTATAGTGTAACTATAAATTGTATAAGATATTTCAATAATTATGTTGTTTCACATAAATTAAACTTCTTATATATTTTTTATAATATTTCACAAAACTAATTTGTGCATGTGCTTAAGCAAATAAAGAAGTTTGATTGATCAATTAGGAAAACAAAATATACTGACTAATTGATAAGCCTTTATGCTAATTGTTAAAAAAAACAAAGTGTAGCACTTTTTAATTGATTAAGGAAACTTGTAATTGATTAAGTGAAGTTGAAGTTTAAAGTTTTTTTTGTTTGACTTAAGCCATAAATTATTTTGTCTTTTACCTTGATTTTTTCTTATATAAAGGACAATTCTCCTCCTTTTAAAACACATTGATTTTCTAAATAAAAATATTTTCTTGTCTTACAATTTGGGGTGTAATCGGTTTGGTTTTGATTCAATTTCTATCAAAAAAGTCCGAACTAGTGGTATCTCCAACGATTTGGTTTGGTTCAGTTTGTAGTATTTTTCAAAAACAGAATCAAACCAAACAACATCAACGTACTGCAACTCGTCAAAGGTCTATTCGTGGTTCTTCATCTTCATAACAACCACCATATATGTCTCGTCTTCTCTAAACATATAAGACATAGTCTATTTCAAGATATAGGAAATATGTTTTCACGGAAGATGCCTATGGTACTTCTGAAATTACTTTATCCACTCCTGCAAAAGATTTGGAAGTTCTCGGCGAACTCGTGGTTGAGTTTGACAACTTGATCTTTTAACTACTATCATTCAAGGTTGTGAGAAGTACATTGAATGTCTTTAAGGTCCAATTTTCTTTCATCTTATTCGAGAATTTTGGATTCATGCTAAGACATTTACCCTCCAAGTTACTTCATTTCTTTTTAGAAAGAAGATTGTCATTTCTGAAAAACTGATAGCCAAACTCATTGATCATGATAAGTGTGAAATAAAGTGCAAACAGATAGAGAAAAAAGATCAAATCTGATTAAAATCTCAAAAGAGATTTCCATGATTGCAATTCATGTTAGCAAAATCAAGAACCTTCACCCTATTCTGAGAATTCGGGCCATAATTCTTCTTGGTTGGTGTAAATCACGAAAAGGCAATAAATTCTTCTGACTACATCAATGTTGATCAATAATGTGCTATGAGCAATGTTATTTTTACACTCATAATATACACTAAATATTTACATCAACATTGTTCACCGTTTTTTTATTTATATTTTTTTATAAATAAAAATATTTTTATTTTTAAAATTAATTTTATAACATAAATATAAAATTTGTGTTGTATTAAAAAAAAATATAGGTTATTAACCACATATTTTACTTATAATTCACTAGCGTCCAAATATAAATGAATATTTTATTTAATTTATTATAAAAAAAATACTAATAAATTATAAAAAAATATTCTCTGAATAAAATGTGACACTTAAAACTTATAAAAAGTAAAATAAAATACTAAATAAAATGTTTCTCTCTAAATATATATCTCTCTCACTAGACTCTAGTGATTAATTAAGTTCACCATTTAAAATTAAAATTAGTGAGTATTTACTTAAGAGAAAATGCGAACGTAGTTAAAGAAAAAAATCGCAAAAACTAAAATATAATTGATTGCTCATATAGGATTAAAAACAACAATTTAAAAGATAGTTATGGATGTAATAAAATTACCATATAGTGATAACCATAAAAAATGTTAAATATATCTCTTCTTGAAAATTTTGCAATTAATTTAAAATAAATTTGAAAAGAAGAGTACTGACCTATCCGGTTTATCCATTAGTACATATTAAGAGAGCAAATTAAAAAAAGTAAATAACATAAGAAAATGAAGAAATGAGTGAATTAAATGTTGGCGATCAAGAATTTCTATTTTCCATGTTTAACCTTTCTCCACGGTAAATTTCTTTTAAAATGTTTCTATCAACAACAATAAATATGATAAATAAATCTATCTAAAAAACAAAAAGTATGGCAATTATTATTATTTTTTTTTGCCTTCAATCTGTAATTTATGAATGATATGAATTGAGAAGATCCAACAAATTTTTTTGAAAAACTTGTAGCATATGATAACAATTGTCCATGCAAACATCTTATACTATAGGTTTGAGTTATATAAAGAGTATTGCAGAAGAACCCACTGCAAGTTACTTTTATTTTTACCACATTTATCTTGATGTATATTGGAGAGTGGAGAGTAAACGTATACAATATTCAAAATAGGAACTATTATTAGTAATGCATGAATATGACTTTGGAGGTTGTGTATAAACAATTATACATGTGATGATTTAAAAAAGTATGCTATTTGATTGAAGGAGAAATAAATAGTGGTATATAAAGGTTAAGACTAAGGATAACTTTAAAATAAAGAAGGATTATATTCACACCAAAAAATACAGTAATTTTAATGAATATGTGAAGAAGAAAAATGAGAATTATACATCTAGAGAAGGAGGAAAGAAAGATAAAACCTGGAATTATATTGCAAATTTTAATTATTAAATAAGTAAAAGATAAAAATTGCAGATATTAAAATTTAAAGAATTGAGCATGCACTTGAAGGAGTTATTGTTGGTTATTTAGATATAGTTATTTTTAATAGAAGTATTTTGATAACTGTTTTGGTATTGGTACACGGGTTGGTTACGAGGTTATTAATTAGTAAGTGATTTAGTTTTTTATTTTTTATTTTAATAATTAATAGTAATTGGAACAATTGACAAAGGATAAAATTAGAAGAAAAAAAATCAGTCTATAGATTAACCAAATTTACTACTTTATTACCAATAAATTTCATAACATTAACCAACGTCTAACATTAAATTATGAAATATAATAACCATTCTTTACACTTTATTATATTTAATATTTTAATGTCAGAACTTGATTAATAAAGTAGAAATTTTTTTTAATGAATTATAAGTAAAATATGTAATTAATAACATATATTTTTATAGTTAATATAATAATAAAATTGGTTAATAATAAATTTCATATTTATGTTATAAAAATAATTCTTCAAATTAAAAGATTTTTTTATTAATAAAAAATTAAAAACAATGTTCATTGTATTTATACTTTGAATAATGTTTGATATAAATATTTGGTGTAAATAGCATTATTGTTTGATATTACACGGTTATGCCTAACAAACCAGCAAAAACAGGCACAAAGAAAAAATTCCAACAACTAACCGTTTTATTTGATTTGATATATTACACATGACAGACATAGTGATTTATATGTATCCTATAAAGTGGCAAGATAGATGATACATAACCACAAAGGATGTCTATCTACACCTCTTTTGTTCAACCCAACATTATTTATTTTATTACACTTAACACATGCATGCATCATGATATAATCAGTTACGATCATCAAATCCACCACCGTTGTAACCACCTCCACCATGACCGTAACCTCCTCCTCCACCACCATTGTAACCACCACCGTGACCGTAGCCTCCTCCATAACCACCACCACCACCATGATAACCACCGTAACCACCACCACCATTGTAACCACCACCACCATGGTAATCACCATAACCATTGTGATAACCTCCGCCATGGTAACCGCCATACCCTCCGTGATAACCACCGTAACCATTGTGGTAACCACCATAGCCATTGTGGTAACCACCGTAGCCTCCACCATAATATTTGGCATCATTTATTTCATTTGACTTTTCAACAACCTCTGCAAATACAAATATTTGGCATCATTGATTTCATCTTAATCTAATTCATTTTCAGTATAGATATCTATTTCTTTCTATAAGTAAGAAACAAAAAAACTCCAACGTTATAAAATAGCCTTAAAATGCTCACGAAAAAAAATAGTCTAACAGAGGCTTGCGGAAAAAAAGATTACGAATTTTAATAAATTTTAATGAAATAAATGTGTCTCTTATTTTGGAGACTAAATATAAAATATGTATAGCTAACCTACCCTCTTTGGCATTAGTGGAAGTCTCTGCTAAGTCCCTAGCTGAAACCTCTGATGAAATAACAAGAACCATGGCCAATAGACCAAGGATGAGGAAAACGTTTTTGGAATCCATTGTGAAATGTGATATTTGGTAGTGAAGGATGAGAAAAGTAGTATGAAAGTGTGGTCTATATATAATGGATGGAAATAGGAATCCATACGGAACCATTATTTGGTAGTTTGGAAGGAGTTAATCTGTATTAACTCTATCTTATCTTTAAATATGAAATAATTGTTCGTTGATCTTGATTGATTTTGAGTAGTAAAGATTGGAGGCTATGAAATGAAGCAGTTCAGTTATTATGTATATATCTACTTGCTATTAGCGGAAAGTCATAGGTTAGAAATCAGAGTACATACAGTCAACCATGGTTTTAAATTGCGCACCGCATTATTTGATGCGGTCGTAATATTGTGGTTGCGGTAGTGTCCACATAAATATTAGGTCGTAATTGCGGTGTGATTGTAAATCACGCTAAAAACTGCATAATAACGCTGCAACGGCCGAATCATAATATGGCAACGACTGCATTTGTCCGCAGCAGACCGCATTAGCATGCAATAATAAAAAACATGTTAAACTTAATACATAATGCTGAAGATTTTCTTCATTGTAAATCCGGAAAGATGCCTTTTAACTTCCTTGGTATCACAGTTGGAAGTAACCATCGGAGATACTCTTTCTGAAAACCGGTTCTACTGTGTCTGAAATAAACTTTCCATCTGGAATGGGAGAAACTTATCTATGGGGGGTAGAGTTACCCTCATTAATTCGGTTCTTGCAAATCTGCCTATCCACTATCTGGCTTTCTTCAAGGCTCCTCAAAAGGTCGTGAAGGTCTTAATAGCGATCCAACGGCGGTTCTTATGGGCTGGGAACTCGAATAATTCTTTTATCCCTTGGGTTTCTTAGAATTTTGTTTGTAGATCTAAGGAAGATGGCGGTCTGGGTATTAAGCATGTGGGTCGGTTCAACAATGCCTTCTTAGCAAAGTGGCTCTGGAGGTTCCAAACTGGCGGCAATGAAATATGGAGAAACACCCTCACTATCAGATACGGTAACCTTAGCATTAAGACGCAGACTTACTCTGATGTTGTTAGTTTGAAATCAGATTCATTGTGGATGAAGGATATTATGACCAATGCGTCACTAAGATCTCAGTCCAACTTCTGCAAGTTCACGATCTACTTAATTGGTGAAGGTAATGATGTGGCGTTCTCACAGTCAATCTGAATCGGCGACATGCCGCTAAAAGTCAGATTTAATGGCTTGTTTGAGTGCTGCCCTTTGAAGTCAGTGTCAGTCCGTAATATGAGATACTGGGAGGATGGGCAGTGGATTTGGAACCTGAGAAATTCGTTGTTGGATTTAGACAATCCCCCTGAACCAGATTGGTCTGACTGCTATAAGTTGCTGGAAAATATCTCAGTTATCCCGGGTGAATCCGACAAATGGCGGTGGAGTCTTCATGAATCTCTGATTTTCAAGGTTAGCTCTCTTTATCCAATCCTATATCCCTCTCTATCTGAACAAGACATTGGCTCAGATTGTGCATCCCATATTGAGTCCATCTGGAAGACGGTTATTCCGACGAAAGTGCAAACGCTCAGTTGGAGATTGGCGCTTGATAGATTGCCTACGAGATCTAATCTATTGAAGAGAAGGGTGCTTGATTCCGAGCAAGATTTCGATTGTGTGTTTTGTTCCAGTAGCCTGGAGGACGTTTCCCATCTTTTTTTCTCGTGCTATAAATCTACTTAGGTTTGGAACAAGATCTGTGAATGGACGGATATAGACATAATTTCGGAAAATTGTTGTTATTCTCACGCTAAGGTGTGGAACACAAGCCTTAGAGGTCGGTGTCAAGCGAATAGAGTTAATTCGATCTGGTTTATTAATAACTGGAATATCTGGAGGTATAGAAACGCTTGTATTTTTAATAATGTAGTTACTGAGGTCGACAGTATTGTTTTCGATATTAAACTCAATTCTTGGAATTGGTTGATTCTAGGCAGGAAGGGGAGCAAGCCGTGTTGCTTGTGCGATTGGTTCAAATTCCCTTTCGAATACTTGCAATTGTATCTTGGTTTGAGATTTCCTTAATCTCCTTTTTAATATTATCTGCTTATCAAAAAAAATATAGCTCATTATTTTATATTGATAAAAAATAAATTTACGTCCAACGACCGCAATCCGCACCCCAACAGCCGCAACTGCAATGATTACAACAGTATCCACAATTGTAACCGCAATTTAAAACCATGCAATCAACCATAGCTATTTCGGAGAGCGGCATTCTCAAATGGTGTAGTCATTTATATTGCCAAAATTTTACATATCAGCTCTACCTAAAGACAGAAACAAAGCCAAAATTACAAAATTTCATAGGATAGCAGACACCAAGAACCATCATCGACATAACCAAATCCTTCAAAAATATTAAGAAACATTTCACCTAGTGAATCATATCAAAACTCGCAAGACGATATTTGATAAAAAGTTTAACTATTAAAAAATACATCTTCGATAATTCAATATTACAACGGTCATTTTTCAACCATAATCATATCATATTTTTTATGTGCATATTTTCTTTTTATATTTTATTAAGAAAGTTTTCATCACAGTCCTAAAAATAATTGTGGTTATAAAATTTGAATGGCAAGTTTTGAATCCCAACATTAATATTTTTCCAATTTTTTAATAAAAATATGTGTGTGTCTCTTCAACGTTTATTGTTATTTAAAAAATAAAAGTATAACAATTACAGTGGTTTCACTCAACCGTGGTTATATGTTCCATACACTATTAGAAAAAAAACACATTTAACCTCCGACATGAAATGCATTTAATCTTGACTACAGATGCGAGATAACGAATGACGTCATAAAAAGTACACACTTTACCTTTCGATTTTAAAAAACTGACGAATATGTGAAAAGGTCATAGGTTCAATCCATAGGTGTCGCACCTCGAAAATTCATTTCGAACATACGACCCTCGCGCGAAAGGCGCGGAAATGCGGTTCGACAGAGTCGCCACCGAAATTTATTTTTCCCGAATGAACGTGAGAGGAAAATATCGAGAAAACCTCATAAACACGGAAGGAACATGGCCGTCGCAACCATATTCCTGGGTTCGGGAGTCGGTTACGCGAGGGGAAGGTATTAGCACCCCTCACGTCCGTTGTACTCAACGGGAACCTCTTAATTTGAGTTGTGATAGATGTTAGCTAAAATTAATTCTTCTCTTCTCTCTACTAAAGACTAAAAGGATACTAAAGGGATAAAGACGCTAGGGGAAAGGGGATGGTTAGAGGATAGGGTGCTCGCCAAGGATTGGGGCCCTTGTGCCTACGTATGCTCATTCGGACGAGAACGAGAAATCAGAGCGTCGTAGTTCGACTACGGGAAAGGATGAGGGAAATGGAAGATGGAGGGGATTGTGCTCTCCAAGATCATCGCAATCTTGTGCCTACGTATCTTACATTCAAGAGTGAATGAAGAATCAGAGCGTTCGTAGTTCGTGGTAACAACCACGAAAGAAACTAGATTTGAATTGGATTGAAGTGGGTACGGATGATGATTACTCGAAGCTTTAAGAAAGACTTCTCGAACCCAAGTAATCGGGAGAGCGAACCAAAGACTTGGAACACTCTCTTTTTCATCTTGAAAGGGGGTTATGTTTGAAAGGATGAGGTTGAAATGATGACAATTACTTGAAGCTTAAGAAAGGCTTCTCGGACCTCAAGTAATCAGGACAGCGAACCAAAGACTTGGGATACTCTCTTTTTCATCGTAAAGGAAGTTGTGTTCGAATGGTGTTTGAAATGATGACAATTACTTGAAGCTTAAGAAAGACTTCTCAGACCCCAAGTAATTGGGAGAGCATACCAAAGACTTGGGACACTCTCTTTTTCATCGTGAAAGGAAAGTTGTTTGAGTTGGAGATAGTTGAACGATGTCGAGTTGTTAATGTTATTTAAAGGCGTCAATTGCTCACACACGAATAAGATAACTCGCATATAAACAGCCGAAAGCAAGCTCAAAGACTTGAACCCACTCTTTACACCTTGAAAAGGATTGAATAGTTGTTAGTTGATTGATAGTTTGTTTCGAAAATCCTCTTGACGTTGGATCAAGGGTTTGACTCATTATCGCGTGCAAAGCGTGTTAGAAATGAAACAGTTTGAAAAAAGAGACCGACTTGACTTACGCATCAAGGGTCGAGTTGTGTGTAATAGGTTGATGGCGAATGCGTATGAGCACTCGACTTACGAGGTTGTTTGAAAGTGACTCGATGATGAATCGAGAATTAGTTTGAAAATAGTTTGATCCGCTCTAGTCCCTATGGGTGCCCCTAGGAGATAAACCGATAATCAAAGAAATGTGAAACATACATCGGAATGGGAGAGGGGTACATGTAAGTTACACGGGATTGCACGAAATAAAGGGGTCTCATTGTAAGGTAGCCCAAGAGAAAGTCGTGTGTGTGCATTTGTGTCCTAAACTACGCCTTGAGCAAAGTCGGGCACGACTTAAAATTAATATACCTGCAAATAACCAATGATACAACAGTCCACCAGTTTGGCTTTTAGGATTTCGATAGTTTATTATGTGTTTTCAGATATGGGTGAGTAAGTATGATAGATATGAATATGACAATATGAATATTTAGATAATATGAATAATATTCACAATAATATTTAACGAAAATTAAAGTTATTGGTTAGTTTAGTGAATCGCATCGGGACACGAAAGAATAAGATCTCGTCTTAATCGAAGGTAGCCTATCACGATCCCAAAGTACGGAAAATGACCCCAATGGTCATTCACCATATATTTGAAATCGAGAAGGTTATCAACTTTGATACGCGACGCTTACGAATAAAAGACTTCATCGATCCAAAAATCAAAATAAAATCGGGGAAAGAAAGTGGTCTCGGATCCTTTGTTTCACGCCAATAATTTGACGGTTAAACGTTGGTAATCTCGTCATCGACCTTAAAAATTGAAATAATAAAAAATCCAAAGATTTAAAAAAACGTACCCAAAAATTAACAAAGTTTTGTTGAAAAAAAAACAAAATTCAACATTATTAATAAAAATCCCTCACCAAAATAAATATAAAAACAAAGGGGTACATTAAAAATAATAGATGTAGAATCATGTGGGCTTCAAAAGCAAAAGCCCATCATCCACATCAAAACACGCTGCAAGTAAAACAGGGGAGGGGAAAGTAACACGATATCACTCGTTTAAACGAACAAGGCAAGAAAAAAGGAAAGAGAATAACAACGAGTCCCGATCGTAGAACCCACGGCGTCGACGGAAGTTCTCACCATCAATTTCTCACTCGACTCTAACGTGGATTTTTTTCAAATGCTTGAATCAGGTTTCGCATAAACTTTTCCTTCTACCCTCTTCATATCATTTCTGAGTTTCAAACTCCTCCTCTCATTTTCGTTTCTTCCGATTTGGGTATTTTGGGTTTGATACGAAAGTTTGATTTTCTGCAGGGATATGAAAGGAGGACGATGGTTTCTGGGAGGAAATGGTTGGTGTTTGTTCGATTCCGTTTGGGTTTTCGGTGGAAAGTTATGGGTTGTAGGCGAGATGTTGGTGTTGCAGAAGAAAACAGGTTTTGAGCAGCTTGGAAGAGGTTTGAAGTTTAGGTTAGTTTTGTTGATGATGGAGAAGGATAACGGAATGAAGATTTTGAGGGTTCAGTTGAAGGTGATAAGGAAGGTTTTATGAAGTTGAAGGTTAGAGTGTAGTTGTTGAAAAAAAAATGAAGAAGATTGGAGAAGGTTTAGGGACTGAAGGTTGAAGATGGGAGGAATGGTTGAAGGTTGAGAGATAGATCGGGGCGATAGGTTTTTTGAGGTTCTGAGAGGAGAGTTGAAGGAAATTCCAAGATTTTTCCTCCTCGTGATATTTAAGTGAGGTTTTGTTATCAAGAGAGGATTCGGGGTTGTCTCCAAAAATGATCAAAAAAAGGAACGTTGCTGCTGTGTTTTGGTGAATTCAGACATCAAGGAGATGTCGTTGTTGTACCAGCTACGCAAGTCGTAAACCTACGACACATAGCTGTGAAGTTTGTCATTGAATAGCCACTGTGTTTCGTACCATTTTTATCTTTATTGATTCACGCGGACTGTCGTTATTGCCGTGAAGGAATTGCACATCTGCGTTTTTGGAGGATAACATTGCAGGCTTTTTCTTCTTTTGTCTGTTGTGTGGGTGTATAGAGGTGGGGTACCAAAACTCCGTAAAAGCTTGTGGGGTCACGGTTCTCCTTGCATTTTGGATGTCGGGTTATTGTTGTAATTCGCAAGTTTTTGGTCTGATTTCATTTGTTAAGTTGTTGTTTCACTACTTCTATGTGGCTTGTTGTGGGTATTGCTCAAAGTGCTTTTTATGGCTATGGAAATAATACACCCTTCATCATATAGACGCGTGACACAACCTCCACACATGATACATTTACGGCTCTAGCAGTAACAAACGCAGCAGACTTGGCACAATAACATTAATGGCTCACTTAATTGTAGATGACAAAAAAAAAAGTTAATGAGGAGAAGTTCATTCAGGCTTGGTTGTATGGGCTTTTATGATGTTGGTTTATATAAAGAAAATGGTAAATAGATTCAAAACAAATTAATGGACTTGAAATAGTAAACAAACTAATGGTTTTCTCTATTTTTGTGATTTTGGCCCATATGGATTTTTGAGAATTTTGGTGTATGGATCTTGATGATTGGGAATAAAAGTGGTCAAAAAGTTGAGAAAATTGGATGAAATGGAGAAAGGTTGATGAACATGAACATGGGCTTTTCGTATTTTTTGCAATTTATAAAAATGAATCATGGACCCAAAATATAATGTTGACAATTTCTTGTTGTAATATGGACTAATAACTCATGCAACTTGACCTCCGATAAGCCTATTTTGAATTGTGTCAAAAGCTTGATCATGAATGAATATTTTCATTTTGATGACTATTGAAGCTTTAAGTTTATGTTGAAGCCAATTGACTTAAACCCAGCAAGGAACAAAACTTCTATACAACTTTTCTGAGTAGTGATGAATCAGGCTCTCCCCTATGAATAAGAATGTGCCTTGAAACCATAGAACCAAAACCTCCATACACTGCATAAAACCTTACTTGAAAAATGTATTAATCTGATCATGAGGCATTCTCTTGACTGACTAACCAATAATACTTGTCACTTGCTTGAGTCACTTTGTCCAACCTTGAACCACAAACAGGGGCAACCTATTTTTTTGGATTTTCTGGATAACAGTTGATGAATGTATATACAAAATACAAGTTATATACAGGGTATGAAAAATTTGGGGTATGACAATAGGGAAACCTTCTAGGAGTTCTAAAATGGCAAAAAGCAGGTGTCCCTACGATTTTGTAATTACACCGACAGATAAACTACATTTTCATCTCGGTTGTCTCATAAAACCGAGGGGAAAAACAAGTTTGAGTTTATTAAATATGATGTGAATTTCTTATTTTACTAAACCCTATATTTAACATATCACTTCTCAAAATTAGTTAGAAAAATAATTATATGAACATTTGTGTTACATTTGAATATCAACTTACATAGATTAGTGATGTTGAAACTTCCTGCAACTTATCATTCATCTCACACTGTTTTATAGTTAAAATCTCTTCAATGTTTCAAGTTCTTTATTCAACATTTCCTTTTCTACTTATACATTTTTGAAAGCATAAATTAGAAGTATTTTTGAAAATGAACAAATATGGATAAAAGTTGAACAAAAATTAGAAGTATTTGAGAGATTTTAACTATAAAACAACGTGAGATGAACAATGAATAGCACAATGTTAGAAAATCATTAATCCATGTAAGATAAGATTTAAATATAACATAATTTTGCATATGATTATTTCCGAAATCAATTTAGTAGGTTATAAGTTCAAAGAGAGATTAGTGAAAAAATAATTGACATTAGATAAAACTAGCGTCCAAACGGGCACTCCGTGCCCGTTTGTCCGCTTTTTTTACCGCGCTAACGCGTAAAAATATTAACAACGTCTTTTTTATAAGTTTGATTTTAATATAAAATATTTATATGACGAAATCTATTGTATTTATTTAGATACGCATTAAGTTTTATTTGCAATATGTGATATTCGTGTATTAAATTTTGTTTGAATTGAGAAAACCGCATTATGATGTGACTATATTTAACCGATTTTTTTCAAGAAAATCAATAATGTGAGAGGCACAATTTGATGGTTACAAATACCATGTTAAGGAAAAAGAAAATAGGTTACGCCAAAATTAAGTTTTGTATTTATGTATTGTTATAGATTGTACAAAATCATACGAAGATTTAAATGATATAAGAAAAAAAACGTTTTTCACAATTTATTAAGCTAATAACATAAACATTAACAGAGACATTAAGTGACATTATTGTTTAATAGGAAGGTCAACCATGAAATCGAAATAAAAAATATATCTTGTTTTACTGCAAAACAAATGAAGTAAATTTTAGTAGTTAACAATATAGTGTAATATAGTGAGTGCACGCCAAGTGTGACTTTGCAAAAGTATAGTCGAACGTTTAAATATAATAGATAAATACCCGCACCTTCAGGGTTTTTGAGCTTAATTCTTGGCAATAAAGCTTTTTTTTTCCAACATTGTGGCCAGTAAGTATTTCAACATCAAACAAATTTATAAAAAAAACCACGACATAACAACCTTGTACCATTACACAACCCAAATTTAGGGTCTATGTTTCGCATCAACATGAGTGGAGCCCCTATTTTTATCTTTAAAATATGAGGTGGTAAAGTAACAGGAGCAATTGTGTGTAAGTATTCATGTTGATATAGATTATGAGTATCACCATCAACCTCATCAAAAGGTAACAAAATATGTTCATCTCTAGAGAATTTATTAATGATCATGTCATTCAACATATGTACATCACAATTTTTGGGAGTAAGTATGGCTCTCTCCACCATATATGAAGCATCTCATCCATAATTTTCTAATTGGAGAAATGTAAAAAGTCTACCTTTTAAAGTTAAAGGGCATATAGCATGTCCTATATGTGAAAAAGACACATGTTACCATCAACTTGAAAAAGGAAAGAAGACATGTTACCTAGGCGCGTGTTTGAATTTTTGTTTTGTTTACTATAGTACTTTTTACATCAGGTTAACCACACATTTGATGTAAAAAGTCTACCTTTTACATCGGTTTTTCCTTACAACCGATGTAAAAACACCCTTTTATAATTAAAATTTACAATTATATTTTTTTCACATCAGACTTAAAAATTTAACCGATGTGATTGGTGTATTTCTTACATCGGGGCAAAACCCGATGTAAAATTTCTTTGATCTACTACATCGCCTGACTTTACATCGGACCTAGACCCGATGTGAAATGTCATTTTCGCCGGATGTAAAAAGTCATTTCTGCACTAGTGTAACTAATCTTTTATTATACATTGGTTTGATTTTCTTATTAAACTTTACAATGGATATAGTCTTATAGAAAGTTCGTTTGATTTGTTAAAAAATAAGGAATTGAAGAACACATACATATGTAGCTGTTCTGCATTTGTATTTTGATCTGACCTGATCAGAAGGGGATCACGGGCTGGCCACACGCTGTTGGACTGCTACTTGTTCACCGGTGATGAGGAGGAGAAGGGGGGTGTACCTGCAAGATACTCCGATGCCAAAGTAAGAAATTGGGCAGAGTGAGAGCAAAGTACAGAATTGGGGTAAGAAGTGAATTACTTGACCCTCTTGAGGAAGAGGGTATTTATAGAGAGACCCCAGCGCTGGGCCAACGGTCACTTGCGTTGGGCTAGATTGCCAGGCCTAACCCAGACGACTGCTAGGGCTTACGTGGCATAGTGAAGACCAGGGCGTGGTCTTCGCCCTAGTCCAACTTCTCCTTGATCTCCGGAAAGTGGGTTTGACCTGCTCTTTCAGAGGTGGGCAGCTGGTTGTTGACGTGTCCCCGTGGAGGGGAGCACGTGGAGAGCGTGCGGCTGGAACGTTTTTCTCCCCGTGGAGGGGAGCTCGGGAGGTTCCCCGCAGGCGCGTTGTTCTCCCCGCGGAGGGGAGTGTTGCACCCTAAAATTTGACCAACCGGGTCCCGTATCTGATTCGATGTTCGACGCATTTTGCATTTCGCATTTACATATTGCATATAGTGCATTTTCTCAATCAGGGTGATTTTATCGGGATTACAACCCTGCTGTCGCATTTCAGGTGTTTCAGACAGATTCAGATAATCAAAGGTTATTTGTGGGAAGTCGCACGCTTCCCGGGTGTTTTCAGCTCACACTGTGGTTTTTGAGGACATTCAGGTGTCCGGGTTTATCGCTGGTTCCGCTCCGGTCTCGATCTCCTTTTTAATTGAATAAATTGCATTTTGTTGTCTATATTATAAATTATTTAAAATACAAAAATATTTTTTTAATGTAAAAATAATTTAAATGTTACTACGTTTGATTAAAGCAATCATGATGTATTTTTACTTTTATTTTAAAATTTTTAAATGGTAAAAAATTGGTTTAGTTTAAAATTTAATTTAATAAATTAAATATTTTCACCGTTTAATCAATAATGGTGAAATATTTTATTCAAAAATAATAAATACAACTTAACTTGTCTTGTCTATTCAGTTGCTATTTTTTTCACGGAAAAACCATTTAAACTCTAACACATTCAAACATACAAACTATTTGAACCCTAGCTATCTTTTTATCTCCATTAAAAAAACTATATACACACATAACTTAACTCGTTAAATATTATTTTTGTACCGTCAATATTGTTCTTTAATGAGTGTAAAAAATGTCTCCATTATCGTTCATGACTTAATTTACAAAGCAATGAAAAATGTAGGAAAAACGAAGGGGGAACATGAAGAAACATACAAGAAAGAAGAATGAAACTCATAAAGTTTAGCTCGTTTACTTCTTCAACACGTTTATAATACGTAAATTTTTATATACCATGCATGTATAATAATATATTGATCTTGAATGTTGTTGTTGTTATTTTTGTTGTTGTTGTTAAATGGTTATATTTTTGTTGTTTATGATTATGGTGTTTTTTTATTTTATTTTAATATTTATGTTGTTTTTGTTGAATGTTTACGTTGTTATTGTTGAATAATGTTAGTGTTGTTTATGTTTACATTGTTATTATTGTTGTCGTTAAGGAACACAGATTTTGGTAAGAAAGATTTAGGTAGAGAAAATGGTATATGAGAATACTATTTGTTTTAATCTTGGCTAACATTAAATGCTCATCCCCACAAATTTGTATCCATAGAAAAGAACATAGAAACATTAAATGCTTTCATATTGGTAAATTTATAAAATAGAAAAATTCAAATAAGTGGATGACTATCATTATCGTCTCTGGAAATTTCGACATCAGTAGTAATAATTTAGAAGTGATGTATATAGTCCCAATTAAGGGCATATTCCCCCATCCATCACCTTCAATTTATAAAAATAAATAATTAAAGATATATTTGGAAGAAAAATAATACTTTTACATTAAAATTGAGAACAAACATTTATTTTAGAATTAATTTTTCATTAACATAAGACTATGAAAATACTATGTTTTTTCCTTCTAATTAATAGCCATTTTCTTAGGAAGACAGCGACACATATCAACCATGTTTTGAAATTAGCATGTTAGATATCCAAATATACCATTTTTACTCTACAAATTTTAAGCGTGCTAATTTTTTTATGTATTCTTTTTTTAAATTTAGTTCTTAGCAAAATAAGTAAATATCTGATATTTAATATATTAATAGAGTTAAGTGTAGTATAATTAAATTTTACAAAAGATAAAATAAAATAATAAGATGTATATTTATAAGGATTAAAAGAACAAAAATGATTAGAGAAACTATAACTTTGCAAATAATATATTTATATAAAAGAAAAACACATATTTGAATAAACAATTTTCTTTAACTTACTAATAATATATTTATATAACAGAAAACACATAAGGAGTTGTACCAAGTTCAATAATAATCTTCTTGATAAAAATAACATATTTTTCTGCATTTGAGGTATGAATATACTCGAGCTCTAGAGTACAATTAACAAATGTTTCCTACTTTTAACTCTTCCATCTCACAAGTTTCAAATTCCATCATTTAATTAACACACATAATTAAATTGTGATATGAAGTCATCTTTATATGTTTAAAATTTAGCATTTGTGCAACCTATTATAGTGAACTTTTACTGACTTTCATATACCAAGCATTACTCCTTAGTTATTTTCACCTAGATAATAATATTATTGATAGCACTAGAATCTGAGGTCACACTAGAATCTGTTTGTTGTGCTAATGGTCAAGTACACGACATGAAATACATAATAGATTAAATTGCATATATATAGCTAACCACTGGGGCAAGTCCCACTCCTAGTATAAAACGACCAAACAATGAACTTGAACATGAACTCATTTCCTTGCCAGGATGCTAACCACATGCATCCAATGATTTATCAACAGGCTTTTTTCGAGAAAAATATATTTCTTATGCATTTTTAAATAGTTCAGCCCGTCTTTAGATCGAGACTAGGCCTAATGACGGTTCTTTGTGACCTATTCCCTGAAATCTCACAGACCAATAAGATTGGTTTCGACAATCTCACACACCAATAAGATTGGTTTCGACAGAGGGCTAGGTCACTCACCCATCTAAAAAACTCTATATCAGATAGTTGATGCAACTGCGCGTGACACGAAAATGTGATCAGACGATTCATTTCCTCTATACACATTACACACCCCACAATACTAATACTAGATACTATCTCTGACGTTTCAAGAGATTCTGTCTGGTCGTCAAACTATTTTGAAGCAACTGTCAAAAGAACATTATAACTTTAAAAAATGTCTATATCACTACTAAAAATAGTATATACTACGATGTCTATTTTACCACGGTTCTTTGAAGGATCATGGTGACATCTCTAAAATCAGACACCATTATTTTTGTTTATTTTTTTAAGTAAAAATAGTTTATATATTACTACGACTCGTTAGTGAAACCAAGGTAAAAGTTCCTAAAATTCATGGATTTGAATCCCAATGCCAGAAAGTTTGTGATTTCTTTAATATTATAGTGGTACATTTCTTTTTGTTGATTTATTTTTAAATTAAATATAAACTGAATTTCACTACGGTTGATTAATCCAACCGTGGTGATATGATTTACCTCTTTTTATTTTTATTTTTATAATGAAGACTTTCTTTTTGATTTATTTTTAATTTAAAAATAATCAAGATGTCACTACGGTTGATTAAAGCAACTGTGGTGATGTATTTTTCTTTTATGTTTAAATTTTTAAATGGTTAAAAACTGACATTTTTTTTTATAAAATTTAATTAAATAAATTAAATATCACAACAGTTGGTTTAAACAATAGTGATAAAATATTTTATTCAAAAACAGAAAACACATTTTAACTTGGCATGTCTATTCACTTGTCATTTTTTCATCGTTGAAAAACCATTTGAACCTTAACACATTGAATGTTGAGAAGCCATTTGAACCGTAACCATTATTTCACATTCATTAAAGAAACAAAACATACATACAACTTCACTTGTTCAACATTATTTATGTATCATCAATATCGTTCTTCAATGAACGTGGAAAAAATGCCACCATTATCGTTCTTGGCATAAGGTACAAAGCAACGAGAAATGCAGAAAAATGAAGGAGGAGCCCGAAAAAACTTTCAAGAAAGAACGACGAAACTCACAATATTTATGTCGTTTACTTATTCATCACATTTCTAAGCCGTAAACTTTTATCTACCATGCATGTATAGTAATATATCGATCTTGAATGTTATTGTTGCTGAATATTTATGTTCATGTTATTTACGTTTATGTTGTCGTTTTTGAATGTTTATGTTGTTGTTGTTGAATGTTTATGTTGTTGTTGCTATTGTTAAGGAACATAAACTTAGGTAAGAAAATGGTATATGTGAATAGTATTATAGGGTTAGATAAAGAATTGAATTTGATCAAAGTGGTTCTATATTGTTGTTGTTTCAGTTGTTGTTGTTGTTGAATATTTATGTTGTTGTTATTGTTGTTTATATTATTGTTGTTGAATATTTATGTTGTTGTTATTGTTGTTGTTGTTGTTGTTGTTGTTGTTGTTGTTGTTGTTGTTGTTGTTGTTGTTGTTGTTGTTGTTGTTGTTGTTGTTTAGGAACATAAACTTAGGTAAGAAAATGGTATATGAGAATAACATTATAGGGTTAGATGAAAGAGTTGGATTTGGTCAAAGTGGTTCTATAAAGTTTGAGGATAATATATGTTATTTTATGTTGTTCTTAAGATTGGTTTAATGTTATGGTGTTGTTATTCATCTAGCAAAGATACTCGTACAAATGAAAATTGTACAAATGAATCTCAAATTATTGAGGGAAAAAAGAAAAGAAAACAAAAAGGTGATACAATGATAGCTAAATTAACAAAAGTTTGCAACTCGGATAACAAATTTTCGGTCGAGTTTAATATCGTAACTTGGACATGTTATGGGCCGAATTCTTAGCTTTTTATGAGTTATATTGTGTTCTTTGGACGTAACAAAGTGAACATTTTATTGGATGATTAGAACCAAGTATCAAAAGATGTAAAAGAAAACATATAGACAGACAGTAAGGTATTAATTTTAATTTAAATATTTCGATTGTATTTTTTATAATTACTAATACATACTTATTGACGTAACTGTAGTCAAATTTTTAGTATACTGATGATGATAATTTGAATAAAATGTGGATTACTTATGCTGTTGAGCATTTGAGGGAGTTTAAGTCATAACTCATGTCTATCTACATTACGAAATCTAAGCCTGATCTTGAGCATCCAATTGTGAAATATAATTTTATTGAGAAGAAGGTTTGGAAAAAGATTGTCAAGTCTCATAGTTCTACTGATTTCTTGGTCAGTAGTAATCTTATTTTTCTAATAATTTTATGCTTATGCTTTATAGACACAATCATGCAAATTAATATTTTAGTTATATTTATAACATGTTTAAAGTGAATCAAGAAAGCTAAACAAGGAAAAAAACAAAATACTCCCATGTATTGTCTCGTGGGAGTTATAGAAAACTTGAGTAAATATTAATTAATGAAATAAATAACCAGTGGGATATGAGGACTCCGTGAGTTGTAATTACATCCCATCTCCACCATCACGACATCACAAGTGAAAGATGGCTCGACAAAGACTAACTAAAGAGTTCAATTTAGATGCCTCACGAGTAGTCGCTGAGAAAATTGTAAGTACATCAAGAAATAGCAACCACGACATGATATATTAGTAGAAGCAATTGGAACAAATAAGTATAGTGGACATGTACGTGGTGTTAGACAATGCATCGACTTGAGATTATTCTTTGGTGCAACGAGAAAAAGAAAATAATTGTAAAAGAAAGAGATGGATGATATTGTTGATAAGAACTTAGCAAGTGAAACACAAATTGAAAAAGAAAGCGTTGAAAGATTTAGAGGAGATGTAGAATAAGAAGTTGGAAGATGCATTAGCACAGAAGTATGAAATTCACTTGAAATAGATGGATGAGCTCGTTGCAGTATGTGATAATAATGCTTTATCTGAAATGTATGATATGTAGAATATATAATGTTGAGTCTCTTTTGTGTTGCTATAGGATATATAGTGTTGAATCTGTTTTGTGTTGTTGTTATTTTTATGATGCAACAATTGGGTGTAGGGATGTTAATTTGCATATGTTAACGGGGATCCTTGTGGGATTATCTGGTCGGAGCTCCAAAGTCGACATTTTTTCCTTGGGGATGAGGATGGAGGGAAAAGTTCCCCTGATAACACTTTGGGGTGGGGATCGGGTAGGTACCCTACGCCCTACGGATTCCTCGAATTTGATCATATTATTTAACTTTTATATATAATATAATATATAATTATATGATTTTGCATAATTTTTTTTATCAAAAGTAATTAATATATTAAAAAATGAAGAGGCATTAATGGATAATTTTATTTTTTGTTTCATTGTACAATGTATTGTTTCACTACCCAAGTACCCAACCATATAAAAATACGTTCATTACATACAGTGTACACATCGTCTTCTTTTCTTCTTCTTTTCTCAATTCTTCTTGTCTCCTTTATTTCTCATCTCCTCAGTTCTCATCATCATCATCATAACAACCCCTCTCATGTGTTCATTATGCTTATGATAATTACTCTTCAACTTCAGTATACTTCAATTAGTACTTGTTTTTTATTCAATTAGTAAACTAGTGGTTATGTTATCATAAATGAATTTTTTTTTTGCATTTTTTGTTATTAATGCAAGATTTGTTTTTATTTTTAAAAAAAAAGAAAGATGCAAAATATATGTTTTTAAAAAAATAATAATAACGAAATACTAGTGTCATGATTTTGATCAAAAAATATATAAATTTCTTAAGACTTGATCTCCGTGGGGATTTGGGAAGAGGATGAGGAAAAATATTGCTTCGTGGCGGAAATTGGGGACAAAGAAATTTTTAGGGGCAAGGCGGGGAATAGTAAAGCATCCTCTGCATATTCCCTGTCCCGTTGACATCGCTAATTGGGTGGTACCGTCCATTCGTGTACAAATGAAGATGATAAAATGCCTGAAAGAGTTGTTTTAGGTGGTGCGGACACACAAGGAAGTTGTTCAGTCACCCATATCGATACTCATCATGAGATATTGGTTCCTTCTGAAAATTCAATTAGAAAATTGATATGTCACGTTATGAATTTTAAAGAACTAATTCATCTTCAATTAGACCATGATCGTGAGTTAGAGGTTTTCTATGTCTATCCTCGAGATATAAGAGATTTTATGTTTGGACATGAGTGACTCGATGTAGGGATACTAAAGTTGTGGTGCACCTTAGTAGAATTTCTATTCTAATAAATGTCATTTTTAAATTTGTGCATCATCAGTCATTTTAATGTTAAGACTAACTTATTTTATGAATTTTGTTTAATCATATAGGTACATTCACCGTGTTTGTATAGAATTAAATAAATCAGATATTTATGAATTTTTGAACCCATTTATTATTCGATTTATAGATATTTCTCCAAAAGTGATCGAATCATTCATATCATTACAATTAAGAGACGGAAATAAAAATTGTTACTTAGCACCATTTATCAATTTAAAAATTATGATTTCTCTATTATATTAACTTTCATGTTTTATCAAATACTAATTATGTTCGTATTAATTCGATGATCATTAACAATTAATCTTCATATGCTAATTACGTGTCTTCCTATGTAAATTTATACTTACAAAACTTTTAGTAATATTTTCTTTAATTTTATAGTTATCTTAACCTATAATATTTTTAAATCTTTTTAAATATGGGTCTTTTCCTACAAACTGAACCGAGAAGCACAAGGCCCGGGCAACTGTCCCCATAATGCAGGGTGACGCACACGCGTCGAGAAATAGCTGATAGACTAAAAACTAATTACTCTATTTATGTACTTATATAAATTCAATATAAATATATGTGTAGATTATATTTGAAACGTAGCTCCACAAGATAGCTAGTGTTGACTACAAGTAGTACGATTTCAAAGCTATCACTTTCCGCTAACAGCAAGTTAGACATAGCATTCATAATAACTGCAATGCTTCATATCATAGCCTCCGATCTTTACTACTCAAAAATCAATCAAGATCAACAAACAATTATTTTACATTTTAGAGATGAGATTGAAGTAATACTGACTAACTCCTTCTCAACTACCAAGTAATGGTTCCGTATTGATTCCTACTTCCTTCCATTATATATAGACCACACTTTCTTACTATTTTTCTCATCCTTCACTACCAAATTTCACATTTCACAATGGATTCCAAAAACGTTTTCCTCATCCTTGGTCTATTGGCCATGGTTCTTCTTATTTCCTCTGAGGTGTCAGCTAGAGAATTGGCTGAGACTTCCACTGATACCAAAGAGGGTGAGCTAACTATACATCATTATGAATACATATGATATATTTGCATGAACATTTTAGGGTACTTTATAATCTTGAAGATTTCTTACCCATGATATAAAATTAATTCAAGATTTAAATTAACATAATGTTGTATTTGCAGAAGTTGTTGAAAAGTCAAATGAAGTAAATGATGCCAAATATTTCGGTGGAGGTTATGGTCATGGTGGTCATGGCTATGGTCCTGGCTATGGTCATGGCTACGGTCATGGTGGAAGCTATGGTCATGGTGGAAGCTACGGTCATGGTGGAAGCTACGGTCATGGAGGCTATGGTGGAGGCTACGGTCATGGTGGTGGAGGTTACGGTCATGGCGGCGGTGGTTACGGTCATGGCGGCGGTGGTGGATACAACGGTGGTGGTTTTTCCAACAATGGTAACTGATTATATCATCATGCATGGACATTCTAAGTGTATTAATTATGAATCTTTTGTGGTTATCTAATATATCACACGGCTGTATTTGCAGAGGTTGTTGAAACTTCAAATGAAGTAAATGATGCCAAATATGGCGGTGGACACTACTATGGTGGTGGTCCACATTACAACGGTGGTGGAAACAGGTACCATGGTGGTGGTGGAAGGTACCATGGAGGAGGAGGCGGTTACCATGGTGGACATGGTGGACATGGTGGTGCTTCCGACAATGGTAACTAATGGTGATGCACATTGAAAGTAATAAGTTTCGTGAATAAATAATGTTAGTGTTCAACAAAATAGGTATAGATAGAGAGACATGAATGTTTGGTGGTTATCTATCTTGCCATAAGATGTTTTACAACTCTGTTAATCAGTGTTTAGATTACATTATCACTATGCATATATGTGGTAATGAGTTTGATTTCGAGTTGAAATGATGAATGTGTTATCAAGTGTTATATATCAAATATCATCGTTGTTATTAGTTCTTTGTCTCCTTTTAAATATATAAATCATTATTGCTGATTCGTCTAAGAAAATTCTTCGACTACTTGACAGAACTAGAAATGTCTAATCTAGTTTGACTTGATTTCTGACCTCAAGTAATTTTAATCTCTTTTTAATTAATGACACTTAATTTTGATTGAGTAGAGTTTAAATACACCATTAAATAATATTTAATGTTAACTTTTTTATAAATAAATTAAGTTTTGTGGTTTCAAATTTTAAATTTTGACAATACTTAATGAAATTTAGATGAAATTGTATGGTATGATTCTTAATGTAAAAGGATACGTAATTTTATATCATACCACAATAATTTTATAACAATTCTGATTTGATACATTTGTGAATATTCCTATATTAGTAATATTGCGATCACAATTATAATTAGGAACTACAATTTAAAATTATGATAAATAACATTTGAGACGTGCCTACTCATTCCAAAAAGATATGGAAATTGAGTCTTAACATTAATATTAAAGTCAAACTTTGTAAGAATTTTTTTTATTCAATCTTAAAAAACTCGTTAATAATTATGAGGCAAAAATATAAGTTTTTAAATTATTTTAAAATATCAAGTTAATTTTTTAAGTTTTTTTTAATATTTTATTCTTTTATATTGAGTAACATTTGCGCCGTTGACCTTTTTTAAAATTTTTGTTTCAAAAAAGCTTATGTGGCACAAACGGGGCACATGTGACATTTAACAGCAATGATGTGTCATTTTTTTTTTTTTTTAATTTCACGTAAATTTTAATTTTTTATTATTATTTTTTTAACTGAAAGGACTTGATTGTTATATTTTAAAAACATATGGGACATGAGTGTTACAAATTAAAATATAACTGATACATTGTTTTAAACTATTTTGAATTTTAAACAATAATTGATGTGTTGTTTTACACTATTTTGAAACTTCAACAATTACAAGATAGCATATCAAGCATTAAATAATCTAAATATTGTCAAAAGTATTGTTATAATGTTATACACCAATACATGCATAAACTAATACATGCATAAACTAATACATACAAGGGTATAAATATGGAACAGAAATATGTCACCACCTTTGCATGACCATCGAGCAGAAAACCAATCATCAGGAACACTAAAGGTATAAATATGTCAAAACATGTTATCTTATTATGCACATGACATCCGTAAAGGATAACTCTCATTAAAACGTCAATTTTGTAGAACACTAAAGAACATGGAGTGGAGTGCAACTTTTAAATAAACATATTTTATGCCAATATCTTATTGACGCAATGACGCAAATAAACATAACGATTTTTAAATGATAATACATAATTTTAACATTATTTTTGAAGTTTTAGTTAATTTTTTACTGATTTCATGTTCCACAGTTCAAATGCTACCTACCTATGAAGTTCTACTTAGAAACAATAAGTCTTTTCCCCAACCTATTCCTCTAAGAGTGTGATCATTTTCTAAATATGCTTCTTCAATTATTGAAAACTGATATTCTAGTAAGATAAAATGTGACAATGTATTAATGATATATTATGATATTTTTGATACAGGAAAAGATTAACTTTCTTGTTGATATTTGGGAGCAAGAGGATCTATATGATTGATTGATCAAACAAAATATACGACTTGCTTTCATTTTCTATTACTAAGGTTACTTTTTTCTTTTCTTTTTTAATTTTAAATGAATTTGATTAGATTATTGATTGTATAATCAAGGTTTAATGTTGATTGTTGCAACTAGTAAAATAAGAAATTGTAATTTATTGATGTAATTGTGTGAAGATACTGAATTTATGCTATTGGACTGATGTTTATAACAATAATAGTTTTGTTATGATCCACATGAAATAGAAGTGGTTGTTGAAAAAAGTGATTAGTTTCACTAAAGAAAATTGGGTGATTAGATGAAAAGTTGGATTTATAACTTTACATAAAAAGTATAAACAAGTATTTTCAAACTGATTTTAATATCTTTAGTAATAAATATGATTATCTTTTATCTGTATTTGTTAGATTAGTATGTATTGGTTTATAAGATTATAACAACATTTTTGACAATACTTAGATTATTTAATATTTGGTATGCTGTCTTGTAATTGTTTAAGGTTCAAAATAGTGTAAACCAACATATAGGTTCAAAATAGTGTAAACCAACATATCAGTTATTATTTAAGATTCAAAATAGTGTAAAACAACGTATCAGTTATATTTTAATTTGTAACAATCACGTCTCATATGTTTTTAAAATGTAACAATCAGGTCCTTCCAGTTAAAAAAAACTAAAAATTAAAAAATTAAAATCCATGTGAAATTAAAAAATAAAATAAAATAACACATCATCACTGTTAAATGCCACATGCGCCCGTTTGTGCCACATGTTTTTTTGGAACGACTAATTCTAAAAAGGTCAACGACGCAAATGTTACTTAATATAAAGGATCAAAACATTACAAAAAAAAAACTTAAAGGACTAACTTGATATTTTAAAATAACTTAAAGGACCTATACAGTATTTTTGTCTAATTGTGACAAATCCATATAAGTCACAATTTAGTTTGCATAACACTACAAGAAAACAAACTATTATCCACGTGATATACCAATGTGAAAATTACATCACTAAATATTACATTAGTGACGTGATAAACACATTGCAATAGGGAAAAATTAATATAAAATTGAAAGACAACATTTCAGATAGTGGAAAATTCAAAATTCAAAAAAAAAAAAAAAAGAAGCTTAGTAACGTGAAACTCACTTCACTAACATGTTTCAAAAAATTAAAATCTTTGAGGGAAAAATTAATGGTTGATAAAGAGGTATTATACGACCGATCAAAAATTAAATATGAGATTTGCAGATATCCACATGTTATTCACGTCGGAAGTTTCCTTCATGGGTCCACGTTGCTAAGAGCATGTACAAAAGGATAAAAAACATATAGTGGCATGTTTCCCACATCGAAAGTTTCTTCCGTGGGTTCCACGTCGCCACAAGCAAATAGAAAAAGACAAAAAAAACATGTTGTGGCATATTTCCCACATTAGAACTAGGAATAGGATAATATAAAAAAGTATCGTTCTGTCTTTGTAGGTTACACATGTGATTCTTGTGCTTTTTGACCGTTCTGACACACTTTCATTCCCATGTGATTTCCACGTTGTAAAGTAGTGACATGTTTCCCACGTCAGAACAAACTACTATATATAAAACTTGCACAATTTTCAGAATCTACAAAATATTTTTCTCTTCCTCTCTCAATTACTTCTCTCGCCCCTTCTCTGTTTTTCTCACTTTCTTCTCCCTCGCCCTTTGCTCTCTATTTCTTCCATTTTCTTCTCTCTCAATACCCACAAATCACTTCTTCGTTAACATTTTTTCACCTTTAATATAAGTATGTCAAGGTTTTATTTATTACTTCATTTTATTTTATGATTTCATAAATATAATATTTTTCTCTTTATTTGTTTCAAGATCTAAAACATTCAAGATTTTCAATATTTATTGGAGAAAATTATCAAGCTAAAGCTTCAATTTTTATTCAAGTTTAATATGGTATGCTGCAAAATCTAATAATTTTATAATAATTTTATTTATTTATTCAGATTTTAATTATGAAATTAATTGTTGATGGTTAGTTGTTTGTTGTTGTAGTATAATTATTAAAATATTCAGGTTTTAATTATTAGGTTAAAATTTATATATAGTATTAAATTTTATTAGATCAAATAATTAATATATCATAAAATCCGAAAATAATTTTATTTTAATATATATTATTTTTAAATACAGATTTGATTAAAAACAAATATATCATGTTATGTATTTTTAAATATAGATTTTATAAAAAATAGATTTTATAATATATTATATTATATTTTATAAAACCAGATTTCATAAAAGCAGATTTTATAAACTCATATTTTATATTTTTAAATACTGACTTTATAAAAATAGATTTTATCTTATATATTTTATTTTTAATATATATTATATTATATGTTATTAAAAATAGAATATATAATATTAATTTAAAACAAATATATTAATTTTATAAAAACAAATATATTATATATTAATTAAAAACAGAATATAAAAATAGATTTTATATTATATATTTTATTTTTAATATATATTTTATTATATTTTATTAAAAACAGAATATGTAATACTTATTAAAAACAAATTATTAATTTAATAAAAACAAATATATCATATATTAATTAAAAACTAAATATTAAACAATTCTATTAGATTTTATAGACCATAATTTATGTTCAAAATAAATATATAGATTTATTAAAAATAGAAGAGTACTATATAGATTTTAATTTTATATTTTATTATTTATTAATTTGTTTTATTCATGATATTTATTAATTTTTACATTTTATTAAATACATTAGTGAAGTGAAATTTACGTCACTAAAATTAAAATAGGTTTGGGTTTTGGGACGTGAAAACCATATTACTAATTAGTGACGTAGAAATCACATGGGAATATTTTCATGCTGACACCATACGCAGAATTTAGTCTTGGTTCAGAAAGGTAATTAGCGACATGAATTTCACAAGGGAACATTTCAAAATAATATTGTGGTTTGTGACGTGAAATTCTTGTCACTAATAAGTGACATGAATTTCGCGTGGAACAAAAGTTCTCACAGTTGCTTTTCCGGTGTGCTCTGTCCACGTAAATTTTGGTTAGTGACATAATTTTGGACTTAGTGACGTGAAAATTATGTGAAAAATGACAATATTTTTTATAGTGTAACTATAAATTGTATAAGATATTTCAATAATTATGTTGTTTCACATAAATTAAACTTCTTATATATTTTTTATAATATTTCACAAAACTAATTTGTGCATGTGCTTAAGCAAATAAAGAAGTTTGATTGATCAATTAGGAAAACAAAATATACTGACTAATTGATAAGCCTTTATGCTAATTGTTAAAAAAAACAAAGTGTAGCACTTTTTAATTGATTAAGGAAACTTGTAATTGATTAAGTGAAGTTGAAGTTTAAAGTTTTTTTTGTTTGACTTAAGCCATAAATTATTTTGTCTTTTACCTTGATTTTTTCTTATATAAAGGACAATTCTCCTCCTTTTAAAACACATTGATTTTCTAAATAAAAATATTTTCTTGTCTTACAATTTGGGGTGTAATCGGTTTGGTTTTGATTCAATTTCTATCAAAAAAGTCCGAACTAGTGGTATCTCCAACGATTTGGTTTGGTTCAGTTTGTAGTATTTTTCAAAAACAGAATCAAACCAAACAACATCAACGTACTGCAACTCGTCAAAGGTCTATTCGTGGTTCTTCATCTTCACAACAACCACCATATATGTCTCGTCTTCTCTAAACATATAAGACATAGTCTATTTCAAGATATAGGAAATATGTTTTCACGGAAGATGCCTATGGTACTTCTGAAATTACTTTATCCACTCCTGCAAAAGATTTGGAAGTTCTCGGCGAACTCGTGGTTGAGTTTGACAACTTGATCTTTTAACTACTATCATTCAAGGTTGTGAGAAGTACATTGAATGTCTTTAAGGTCCAATTTTCTTTCATCTTATTCGAGAATTTTGGATTCATGCTAAGACATTTACCCTCCAAGTTACTTCATTTCTTTTTAGAAAGAAGATTGTCATTTCTGAAAAACTGATAGCCAAACTCATTGATCATGATAAGTGTGAAATAAAGTGCAAACAGATAGAGAAAAAAGATCAAATCTGATTAAAATCTCAAAAGAGATTTCCATGATTGCAATTCATGTTAGCAAAATCAAGAACCTTCACCCTATTCTGAGAATTCGGGCCATAATTCTTCTTGGTTGGTGTAAATCACGAAAAGGCAATAAATTCTTCTGACTACATCAATGTTGATCAATAATGTGCTATGAGCAATGTTATTTTTACACTCATAATATACACTAAATATTTACATCAACATTGTTCACCGTTTTTTTATTTATATTTTTTTATAAATAAAAATATTTTTATTTTTAAAATTAATTTTATAACATAAATATAAAATTTGTGTTGTATTAAAAAAAAATATAGGTTATTAACCACATATTTTACTTATAATTCACTAGCGTCCAAATATAAATGAATATTTTATTTAATTTATTATAAAAAAAATACTAATAAATTATAAAAAAATATTCTCTGAATAAAATGTGACACTTAAAACTTATAAAAAGTAAAATAAAATACCAAATAAAATGTTTCTCTCTAAATATATATCTCTCTCACTAGACTCTAGTGATTAATTAAGTTCACCATTTAAAATTAAAATTAGTGAGTATTTACTTAAGAGAAAATGCGAACGTAGTTAAAGAAAAAAATCGCAAAAACTAAAATATAATTGATTGCTCATATAGGATTAAAAACAACAATTTAAAAGATAGTTATGGATGTAATAAAATTACCATATAGTGATAACCATAAAAAATGTTAAATATATCTCTTCTTGAAAATTTTGCAATTAATTTAAAATAAATTTGAAAAGAAGAGTACTGACCTATCCGGTTTATCCATTAGTACATATTAAGAGAGCAAATTAAAAAAAGTAAATAACATAAGAAAATGAAGAAATGAGTGAATTAAATGTTGGCGATCAAGAATTTCTATTTTCCATGTTTAACCTTTCTCCACGGTAAATTTCTTTTAAAATGTTTCTATCAACAACAATAAATATGATAAATAAATCTATCTAAAAAACAAAAAGTATGGCAATTATTATTATTTTTTTTTGCCTTCAATCTGTAATTTATGAATGATATGAATTGAGAAGATCCAACAAATTTTTTTGAAAAACTTGTAGCATATGATAACAATTGTCCATGCAAACATCTTATACTATAGGTTTGAGTTATATAAAGAGTATTGCAGAAGAACCCACTGCAAGTTACTTTTATTTTTACCACATTTATCTTGATGTATATTGGAGAGTGGAGAGTAAACGTATACAATATTCAAAATAGGAACTATTATTAGTAATGCATGAATATGACTTTGGAGGTTGTGTATAAACAATTATACATGTGATGATTTAAAAAAGTATGCTATTTGATTGAAGGAGAAATAAATAGTGGTATATAAAGGTTAAGACTAAGGATAACTTTAAAATAAAGAAGGATTATATTCACACCAAAAAATACAGTAATTTTAATGAATATGTGAAGAAGAAAAATGAGAATTATACATCTAGAGAAGGAGGAAAGAAAGATAAAACCTGGAATTATATTGCAAATTTTAATTATTAAATAAGTAAAAGATAAAAATTGCAGATATTAAAATTTAAAGAATTGAGCATGCACTTGAAGGAGTTATTGTTGGTTATTTAGATATAGTTATTTTTAATAGAAGTATTTTGATAACTGTTTTGGTATTGGTACACGGGTTGGTTACGAGGTTATTAATTAGTAAGTGATTTAGTTTTTTATTTTTTATTTTAATAATTAATAGTAATTGGAACAATTGACAAAGGATAAAATTAGAAGAAAAAAAATCAGTCTATAGATTAACCAAATTTACTACTTTATTACCAATAAATTTCATAACATTAACCAACGTCTAACATTAAATTATGAAATATAATAACCATTCTTTACACTTTATTATATTTAATATTTTAATGTCAGAACTTGATTAATAAAGTAGAAATTTTTTTTAATGAATTATAAGTAAAATATGTAATTAATAACATATATTTTTATAGTTAATATAATAATAAAATTGGTTAATAATAAATTTCATATTTATGTTATAAAAATAATTCTTCAAATTAAAAGATTTTTTTATTAATAAAAAATTAAAAACAATGTTCATTGTATTTATACTTTGAATAATGTTTGATATAAATATTTGGTGTAAATAGCATTATTGTTTGATATTACACGGTTATGCCTAACAAACCAGCAAAAACAGGCACAAAGAAAAAATTCCAACAACTAACCGTTTTATTTGATTTGATATATTACACATGACAGACATAGTGATTTATAGAGTCGTAAAATATGTATCCTATAAAGTGGCAAGATAGATGATACATAACCACAAAGGATGTCTATCTACACCTCTTTTGTTCAACCCAACATTATTTATTTTATTACACTTAACACATGCATGCATCATGATATAATCAGTTACGATCATCAAATCCACCACCGTTGTAACCACCTCCACCATGACCGTAACCTCCTCCTCCACCACCATTGTAACCACCACCGTGACCGTAGCCTCCTCCATAACCACCTCCACCACCATGATAACCACCACCACCGTTGTAACCACCGCCACCATGGTAACCACCATAACCATTGTGGTAACCTCCGCCATGGTAACCGCCATACCCTCCGTGGTAACCACCGTAACCATTGTGGTAACCACCATAGCCATTGTGATAACCACCGTAGCCTCCACCATAATATTTGGCATCATTTATTTCATTTGACTTTTCAACAACCTCTGCAAATACAAATATTTGGCATCATTGATTCAAGAAAAAAACTCCAACGTTATAAAATAGCCTTAAAATGCTCATGAAAAAAAATAGTCTAACAGAGGCTTGCGGAAAAAAAGATTACGAATTTTAATAAATTTTAATGAAATAAATGTGTCTCTTATTTTGGAGACTAAATATAAAATATGTATAGCTAACCTACCCTCTTTGGCATTAGTGGAAGTCTCTGCTAAGTCCCTAGCTGAAACCTCTGATGAAATAAGAAGAACCATGGCCAATAGACCAAGGATGAGGAAAACGTTTTTGGAATCCATTGTGAAATGTGATATTTGGTAGTGAAGGATGAGAGAAGTAGTATGAAAGTGTGGTCTATATATAATGGATGGAAATAGGAATCAATACGGAACCATTATTTGGTAGTTTGGAAGGAGTTAATCTGTATTAATTCTATCTTATCTTTAAATATGAAATAATTGTTCGTTGATCTTGATTGATTTTGAGTAGTAAAGATTGGAGGCTATGAAATGAAGCAGTTCAGTTATTATGTATATATCTACTTGCTACTAGCGGAAAGTGATAGGTTAGAAATCAGAGTACATACAGTCAACCATGGTTTTAAATTGCGCACCGCATTATTTGATTCGGCCGCAATATTGCGGTTGCGGTAGTGTCCATATAAATATTAGGTCGTAATTACAGTGTGATTGTAAATTACGCTAAAAACTGCATAATAACGCTGCAAAAGCCGGATCATAATATGGCAATATGGCAACGACTGCATTTGTCCGCAGCGGACAGCATTAGCATGCAATAATAAAAAACATGTTAAACTTAATACATATAATATAGCATATTATTTTATATTGATAAAAAATAAATTAACGCCACAACGACCGCAATCCGCATCGCAACAGCCGTAAATGTAATGGCTGCAACCGCAGCTACATCCACAGACGCATCAGTAGCTGCAACCATAATTTAAAAGCATGCAATCAACCATAGCTATTTCGGAGAGCGGAATTTTGTCAAATGGTGTAGTCATTTATATTGTCAAAATTTTACATATCAGCTCTACCTAAAGACAGAAACAAAGCCAAAATTACAAAATTTCAAAGGATACCAGACACCAAGAACCATCATCGACATAACCAAATCCTTTAAAAATATTTAGAAACACCTCACCTAGAGAATCATATCAAAACTCGCAAGACAATATTTGATAGAAAATTTAACTATTGAAAAATACATCTTTGGTGATACAATATTACAACGATCATTTTTCAACCATAATCATATCATATTTTTTATGCGCATGTTTCTTCTTTTTATATATTTTATTAAGAAACTTTTCAGTCCTAAAAATAATTGTGGTTTTAAAATTTGAATAACAAGTTTTGAATACCCAACATTAACGTTTTTCCAATTTTTTTAAATAAAAATAAGTGTGTCTCTTCAACGTTTATTTGTTATTTAAAAAATAAAAGTATAACAATTACGGTTGTTTCACTCAACCGTGGTTATATGTTCCATACACTACTAAAAAAAATACATTTAACCTCCGACATGAAATACATTTAATCTTGACTACAGATGCGAGATAACAAATGACGTCATAAAAAATACACACTTTACCTCTCGATTTTTACAAACTGACGGATATGTGGAAATGTCATGGGTTCGATCCATAGGGAAACCTTTTATGAGTTCTAAAATGGCAAAAACACGTGTCCTTGCGATTTTGTAATTACACCGACAGATAAACCACATTTCATCTCGGTTGTCTCATAAAACCAGGGGGAAAAACAAATTTGAGTTTATTAAATCTGATGTGAATTGCTTATTTTACTAAACCCTATATTTAACATATCACTTCTCAAAATTAGTTAGAAAAATAGTTATATGAACATTTGAATATCAACTTACATAGATTCACTAGTGTAAAAATACTTTCTTAGCTGAGGTTTTTAAGTCAGTTCATCAATAACCCGACTTAAGAAGTCTCACGGTGGCAAATTCGTAAATATTTGAAACTTTGTTAAGTCGTGTCTATGTTTAACCGACCTAACAAAGATTAAATAAAAAAAAATGTAATTTACATTAAATTTCTTAAGTCGGTTCTTTTACCGAAATGACTTAAGAAATTTATTTATTAAGTCACGTGTTTATTACCTGACCTAAGAGGTTCTTACAAGACCCCGGTTCGATTCCTACTTAATACATTTTAGTGAAATAAAACAATTATAATATAATATATTTTACAAATTTACTTCTTCTCATTCTTCATTCATTCATTCACGTTTTTCCTTCCTCAATCCCTTTTTTCCAAACCCTAAAAGTTGTTGTATCTTCTTTCCCATTCCTCATTCACTCATTCACATTTTTCCTTCCTCAATCCCTTTTCTCCAAACCCTAAAAGTTGTTGTATCTTCTTTCCGGTTCAATCTGGGGGCTTGGATTTCACTACCGTTTGTGGAGGTGCGGCGTACCTGACATTGTCGCCACCAACGCCACAGTCGCAAACTATTCTACAGTCGCCGACGCAGCCGCGTGCTCCGGTGCAATTAACATTGGATAACGTCAAGATTTTGGAGGGTCCATCCCAGGTCCGATGAAAGGATATGTATATGTTGAAGCTGAAAGGCAATGTGATATAAATGAGGTAGATTTAGTACTGTTGATTTTGATTGGTTTTTAGATAATTAGATATAGATTATTATTTGAGAAAGGTTTATGTTGCTAGTTAAATATGTTTTTATGAGTTACAAATATCATTTCGGGCATGTAAAGGGATTACTGAAATGGTTACCACCGGTTAAATCTGTCTTCCTCTCAAAGTCAAGTGCTTAAAATCTTCAACAAAATTTCCACCGGGTCATATGAGGTTACCTTTCATTGGTGAAATGGTTAGTTTTCTTTGGTACTTCAAAATTGTTTGACGCGCGTCCAGATGATTTCATTAACACAAAACGACGCAAGTAAGTCTATATATCATCACACACAAACACAGATATAAGACACGTCTTTTTTCAGAAGTATCAGTGCTGCATAATATATTGATTATATGATGGTGTTTATAAACAATGAAACAGATATGGCGATGGAGGAGGCATGTTTAGAACATATCTCTTTGGAGAACCATCCATCATAGTATACACTCCTGCTGTTAACAAATTAGTACTATTTTCAGACAGCAACTTCAAACAAGAATGGCCAACTGTTGAACTTATGGGTGTAACTCCAATGGTGGCTGTCCATGTGGGCTATTTACCTTCTTGCAAAGTATCCAATTGTGCTAAAAAAAGCTAAGGGTATTAATAAATTTGTTTCTTATGATTATAATCTTAATATGTGGTTTTACAATAATAACTATTGTTGCAATTGTAGGAAGAGAATATGGCTCTTACAAAGGGGAGAATTGAGGATTATATTACAATGCTTATTTTGATTTGTATTTTGGCCAAGTTTTGGAAGCAGTATGTGGAGGCACAGATGGGTGTAAATAATGATAAAGCTACCAAGCAGATTCTTAGTCGCTGTTTGTTGAACTGTTTTCAAGTTCCTCTCTGGTATGTCGTTTTCTTATTCTGATTATGTCAATGGTTGATATATTAGTTTCCTTTTGGATATGTTGTTTGAAAGGTTTTGATTATATGTGAGAATTCAGTGTTGTTTATCCTTGTTTATAGGCGGTGTTACATTCGTTACATTCGTTTACAACCATGCTTTATGAGACAATGCTTTGAAAGTAGAGAAAGACTCACTAGCTACCCAGATATAGGAGAAGCTGCATTTGGTAGATGGCCGTATTTTTGTATCTGTGAGTTTTTCTATTTCTGTACCATGAATTTGTATGCATTGTTGTTAGTTGACCGATATAAAACCTGATTTAGGTGGAATTCATCACCTTGGAAGGAGATAACCTCACTAGTCTGTTTCCAGGAACATCCTTAGATTTAAGTGGTCTCCATTTAGATTCCATGCACTTGTTTGAAGTTCTTACTGCACTTATTGTTCTACCTACTGTTTGGTTGAAGGATCTCCAAATAATCTCGTATCTATCAGGTTCTCTAAATTCTAAAAGTGATGATTTCTTCTTTCAGATTTTGCAACTTACTTTATCCTCATTATAACTTCAATTTTGATTTTCAGTTGGAGGGATTGTAGCAATAATATTGATTTCTATTTGTGTGTTATCGGTCGGGACAGCAGTTGGATTCCATCATACTGGTCAAGTGATGAATTGGAGTGGCATTCCATTTTCTATTGGTGTCTACGGGTTTTGCTTTGCAGGAAATTCAGTTTTTCCAAATATATACCAGTCTATGGCTGACAAAAAACAATATACCAAAGCATTGATAACATGGTTTGATACTTAACTTTGTTGTCGCCATTGTAACAATATATCAATTTGTTCTTTGTGAACCTGTTATTGCTGAACCCATTTCTTTCTGTACAGTTTTGCTTTGTGTATTTTGATATACGGAAGCGTTGCAGTCATGGGATTTCTCACATTTGGTGACAACATTTTGTCTCAGATAACATTGAATATGCCGGCAGGTGCATTTGCTTCCAAAGTTGCATTGTGGACAATAATAAGTTTCAAATTTTGTTGGTCTCTCTCAATGCTATTTTTATAGTTTCATTCTAGAGAACAAGTTATGTATTCCTGATGTTGTTTTCCTTGATGTTTTTTCAGGTAATTAACCCATTCACTAAATATCCTTTTTGCATAGAATGAATGTTTACTACTACTATATAACAAACAATTGGAGATGGTTTAATCCAATTTAGCAATAAGTTCAGGTTAACCTTTCCTTAATAATTAACAAATATGCTTTATTGATGAATCCACTGGCAAGGAGTCTAGAGGAATTGCCGCCACAACGAATTTCAAGTACTTATTGGTGTTTTCTTCTTCTTAGAACAGTACTTGTTGCATCTACGGTTTGCGCGGCTTTTCTGATTCTGTTTTTTGGTAAGTCTTAGACTTCTTCCTTCTGAAATACATTGACTAAGAGATACTATTCCTATTTAATTACATGATTTGATATGGACAATTCAAGTTTTCTAATTTATTGCACCCTTTTGTTCACATCATCCACATAAGCACTTATGAACATTTATTGAACAATGCTTTAACTTACTCCCTCATTGTGACTAAATTTTGCAAACACCTCTAATTGAAAATAATTTTAACAACAAGGACAAAACGAAAAGAGTCTCAATTTACTATCGCCAATTATTCAAGCTACCTCTTAATAATTACAATACTTCCGCAACCTGGTTTCAGTTACAGAGATAGTGTCGAATTTCCTGATTTCATGAGATTTCGTAGAAGCCAATGTATCATACAGTGCAATAGCTACAACTATCATCAATGTATTCACCATTTTCTGTCTCATTTAATTTGAGCAATTTTCATAGTTCATTTATCAACCAATTGCTTCAATGTTAACTATCTCATGTTTATATCCATCATGGCAGATTACATCTTCCTCCGTTGCAATATCTAAAGACTGCTATGCTACTCAAACACCAATGTATGTTTCATTAACAACCTCTCACTCTCATCTTTGTTGTATTATGTAGGGATAACAAATACAAGTCATGACATACCGTAGATATTTCAAAGAGTTTCTTGACAAACTGAATGAGTATGACACTTATATGTTGTATAACTACGAGCCTGTGGTCAATTTTTTTGCAGTACAAGGTTTGTGACAACAAACTGATGTTGTTGTTCAGTGGCAGCACAATTGTGTTCAGGATTGATATTATTAATTTCCCTCCATATCAATACAATTTTAAGTCCATCTCTGATTTTCTCAATGGAAAATTTAATTCTGATTGTTCATATGGTACATTTACAATAACCACAATGTTAAACATGTTTTTTGTTTGTTATAACTTTCTTAGTTGCTTTGACATTGTCCTTAATCGTTTGAATCCAGATTTGATTGGAGTTTTGCATGAAGATGTCAAGACTCAAACTCATGGAGCCAACATGCCAACATAGCTTTGACAAATGAATCTGGATCCATTATTGAAGTGGCCATATGGGAGGACTTTGGAAACAAGTTTATGAATTTTCCCAACTCAAACCCATCTCTTACTAAGCCAACCATTATTGTACTAACACATGCAATGTAATGTGCAAGAAAAACACATGTATGATACCTTCCTGTCTGTATGTCTTTTGGCTATACTTTCACCATTTTATCATCTATTTTACCATCAACCTATTATTTTTGCAGTATCTGGAAAATTGTTGATTTCTAATGCTTGGAATGGTTCTAGACTTTTCATCAACTTAGACCACCCATAAGTTCTATCTTTTAAAGCAAGGTAAGACATTATTACTGATGATTGTTCTGTTGTATGTTGTTTGCTGTTGTATGTTGTTACTGTGACGAGTGAAGTCGTGGGCGTGGTACAGGTCAATAACGTAAGATGATTGTTCTGTTGTATGTTGTTTGCTGCTGTATTCGGTATCCTCACCAACATATTCACATATTCCTCTATATTTGTACAGGAACTCTGGTCTTTGTGGATTCAATGAGCTCTCTTGCGTGATTTGCCTGCGGATGCCTGTGGCTCCATTGAGTTATTGCCACCAGCCGCCAACAATTGTTATGTTCTGAAATTTGGCGGTAAGCAAATGATTTCTGTCATGAATAAGTGAGAAAACAATTGCCATTGATTTTTATTCTTGCAATTGGTTTGGCATTCTGATATCGTCTGCCGTCAACTATTACTGAATCTTCATTGTTTGTTCAAATGTAGGTGATTACCGTGAGATATACCAAGCACCATAGTTACTGAATCTTCATTGTTTGTTCAAATGTAGGTGATTACCGCGAGATATACCAAACACTATAACAACATGTATTTCGCTCGACGGAGTCCTTGGGACTGCTTCAATGCGAACAGCCTATTCAAGCAAATGGTCGCTTGTGTTTCTATGGATTTTGTAGGATTTACGTAATGGCTTGTTCCTCATGTAACAAATTAGCTTTAGAAATTTTCATAATTGAGTCGCGTTTCCAAGCTGTAAATTTCGGATACAACTTGCAATTTGTAAAAACTGTTAATTTGTTTAATAAACTGAATTTAGCAATACTGGCTTTACATTGTTATGAACTTCCAACCTTCCAATCTTTAAAATATTTTGATTATATATATATATATATATATATATATATATATATATATATATATATATATATATATATATATATATATATATATATATATATATATATATATATATATATATATATATATATATATATATATATATATATATATATATATATATATATTAAAAAGTGTTATTACAAAAAAAACAACTTCTTAGGTCGGTTAATTATACCCGATTTAAGAAAGTAAGTTCTTAGGTCGGGTATAAATGGTTTCTGCAGGGTAGACTTATTAAGTCGGGTTCTGTCTAACCGACCTAATAATAGTTTGTTAAGTCAGGTCCACAACCGACTTAAGAAGTCAAAACTTCTTATGTCGGTAATTCTTAGATCGGGCTCGGACCTGACTTAAAAAGTCATTTTTAACCGACTTAAAAAGCCTTTTTTCCACTAGTGATTAGTGACGTTGAAACTTCCTGCAACTTATCATTCATCTCACACTGTTTTATAGTTAAAATCTCTTCAATGTTTCAAGTTCTTTATTCAACATTTCTTTTTCTACTACTACATTTTTGAAAGCATAAAACTTGATGGTTTGAAAATAAACAAATATGGATGAAAGTTGAACAAAAACTAGAAGTATTTGAGAGATTTTAACTATAAAACAACGTGAGATGAACGATGAGTAGCACAATGTTAGAAAATTATTAATCCATGTAAGATAAGATTTAAATACAACATAATTTTGCATATGATTATTTCCGAAATCAATTTAGTAGGTTATATGTTCAAAGAGAGATTAGTTAAAAAACAATTGACATTAGATAAAACTAGCGCCCAGAAGGGCACTTTGTGCCCGTTTGTCCGCTTTTTTTACCGTACTAACGCGTAAAAATATTAACAACGCCTTTTTTATAAGTTTGATTTTAATATAAAATATTTATATGACGAAATCTATTGTATTTATTTAGATACATATTAAGTTTTATTTGCAATATGTAATATTCGTGTATTAAATTTTGTTTGAATTGAGAAAACCGCATTATGATGTGACTATATTTAACCGTTTTTTTCAAGCAAATCAATAATGTGAGAGGAATAATTTGATGGTTACGAATACCGTATTAAGGAAAAAGAAAATAGGTTACGCCAAAATTAAGTTTTGTATTTATGTATTGTTATAGATTGTACAAAATCATACGGAGATTTAAGTAAAATAAGGAAAAAACAGTTTTTCACAATTTATTAAGCTAATAACATAAACATTAACAGAGACATTAAGTGACATTGTTGCTTAATAGGAAGGTCAACCATGAAATCGAAATAAAAAATATCTCTTATTTTACTGTAAAACAAATGAAGTAAATTTTAGTAGTCAACAATATAGTGTAATATAATGAGTGCACGCCAAGTGTGACTTTGCAAAAGTATAGTTAAACGTTTAAATATAATACATAAATACCTGAGTTTGTGACAATAATTTTTTTTAAAAAAACTATATTTTTGGTAAACACCCCTTCTTCTCCATCTACTTTTCCGTCTTTAATTAGTACTCTTGTGACAGCACGCGAAACACCTCTTGATAAAGTAACGTACAATTGTTTTGACTGAAAACATGTCTTGAAAGATAAATTTAAACATTTTAAATTGTTTGTCCTTGTGATTTTTTTATAGTGATTGCAAAGCTTAGTTTGATAGGAAACTGTTTTCTAATAAGCACAAAAGGAAGTCCCGCACCTTTAGTGGTTTTGAGCTTAATTCTTGGCAATAAAGCTTTTTTTTCAACGTTGTGGCCAGTAAGTATTCCAACATCAAACAAATTTATAAAAAAAACCACGACATAACAACCTTGTACCATTACACAATCCAAATTTAGGGTCCATGTTTCACATCAACATCAGTGGAGCCCCTATTTTTATCTTTAAAATATGTGGTGGTAAAGTACCAAGAGCAATTGTGTGTAAGTAGTCATGTTGATATAAATTATGAGTATCACCATCAACCTCATCAAAAGGTAACAAAATATGTTCATCTCCAGGGAATTTATTAATAATCATGTCATTCAACATATGTACATCACAATTTTTGAGAGTAAGTATGACTCTCTCCACCATATATGAAGCATCTCATCCATGATTTTCTAATTGGAGAAATGTATAATATTACAATTTCAGCAGGCATCCTAACTATGTCATCCTCTTTATTATCCCTAAAAAAATCAATACGTGGTACAACATGCATAATAGAGCGGTTTTTAAAGTTTTCATTGATTAGTGCGTACCAATTAAATTCTAATACTAATAATACCTCCATCAATAAATTAATTCAAAAACAGTTGAATAACAATTTCTATGTGAATGGTG